>ML304844.1:0-119769 GCA_005239505.1 Nicotiana paniculata | reverse complement strand
AAGTAACAAATAAGGAAAGAGACCATATATAGCTTAAAGGAATATTCAAACAGTGCAAGTATAAAGCATGTAATTAGGCTAGGTTCGTCAGATTCTAATTAAGGAAATAGGAATCAATTAACCGCAAGTTAATCATGTAACAAGGTAAGAAATAAAATAAAGGTCAAAAATTAGTAAGAATATCCCCATAGGAAATCAGTAAAGGTTTTCAATCACAAGGAATCCAGGATTCAAATAATAGAAAATAATACTAATTACTATGGACTTCTATGCATGAACAGAATGAACACAATATAAGCAAAAGAGATAAATCAGGAACCCTAACAAAGTAAAATTGCAGAGAATCAGGGATTCGAATAGGAATAACATCAATTAAAGGAAATTAGCATGAATTAAATAGATAATAGGCAAGAAGTCAGAAACCGTAGTAGTGAAATCATACGAAATTAGAGATTCACATGAATCACAGAGTGAACAGTAATGTAAGTGGAAAAGCAAGAAAAAATCAGAGACATAGATGAATAACATAGGGTAAAATATCAGAGGATCATAAAGCTCATGAGATGCAAACACATATTATCTAAGACAGAATCAGGAATTTAGGGTTTAGGACTACAAATTAGGGGTTTCAACACAACAACTCAGATAAGGTAGAGAAACTTAAATAAACCATTAAAACACAGTAGAGATCTTAGGATAATACTGAAAAGTCATAGAAAAATTGTTTAAAAGAGGTCATGAAACCATAGTTTGAAAATGAAGAGCCATTTTAGAGAAAATCGGAGAATCTTTGAGAAAAACAACGGAATAGCTCAGAATATACACATATCTATCATAGATCTAAAAGAATCGGAAAGTGTTGAGAATTAGGGTTTCAAAGAGAACCTAGAAAAGATATGAAAACCTCAGAATATTACTGGTTTTAGCCGAAAAGTCATAGATCTTACTCGAACGGCCGGAGATGGCTAAAAAATGGCATGAAAGGCCATAGGTGGGAGTTGAACCACTCTTGGTTTACCTGAGGACCTCAGGGTAGTGTCAAACCGGTGTGGGATGAGGTAGAGGCTAGGAGATGGTGAGAGGCCATGGCTTCCGGTGAGGGAGGTGGCCGGAGAAGATGAACAGAGTCCATCGGAGAGGAGGGAAGATGAGAAGGTTCTAGAGAGAACCAGGGATAGAGAGAGAGGGAGATAGAGAGTCAATTGAGCGGGGAAATTAGAAGGGGGGGGGGGGGTAGTCGTCTAGGTCTAATTAAGGAAAGGAGAGATCTGGACTGTTGATCAAATTTGATCAACGGTCAAGATTGACTCTGATTTGGGCCGCATAGATAGGATATTGGGCTTGGGGTCTGATGGGTTATTTAATTGGACCAGGTTTAATTAGGCTATAATTTAAATAAGAATGGCTATTTGTTAAATACCCATTAAAATAGACAAAGTAATTAATAAAACTATCTAATAATTATATAAAATGAAATTAAGACTAAATAGGTGAAATTAAGGTGATCAGCTAGTATTTAAAATATAAAAATGACTAATTATTGAATTGAAATAGAATAAAATGTATAATTAGGATATAATTGCAAAGCTGTTGTAATTATAGCCAAATAATGCCAAATTGGCTAATTTATCAAATAATTAAATCACAATAGGATTAAAAATGATATATTGATCTAAGAAAATTTTTGTAATTATTTGTAATGCAATTTATGAGTAATTATTGGATATAAAAGTACTAAGTAAATTAGAAATAAATTGATAAAAATATGGAAAATTATGGAAAAATACCCATTGTTATAAAAATTGATTTTGAAGGTATATATGCAAATTTAAAATAATTTGGGGAAAAAATTGGGTATCAACAGCTGCCTCTCATTACCCGGGAAGGATGAAAGAGTTGCCAGGTAAAGATATGATGGCCAATTTTGACCGAGCGAAGCGGTTTGAAGAGGTTTAGGTCGCACCCTGGTTTCTGAGTTGCCTACATATTCCTGGTTTTACAAGAATCAGGCCGTATGTAGTTCAGGAGCCATCGGCGAAGTATACTGATGGAGTTTTGTTTTTTACAAGGACGGACGCAACATATAGGGCTGGATGGACAAACGATTTATAGGAATGGTTAGGAGAACTGGAGCGGGACCGCTCATGCCAGGATGACCGTTGCTCGCCGGAATACTTGCAAGTAAATGATACAAACATGTGTTGTGCGTAATTTAAACATGACGCAAATTCCCATAAGACCATAAATGATGTCTTTGGACGGTTAAGGATGACGTCCTCAGATCGTGACGTCATGGGCCATGGGTAGCTTGATGCAGGATTCACAGGCCATGAAATAGTGTTCTCGGGTCATGAGGATGGTGCCTCCGAACCATGATGCCTTTGAATAATGATATGCAAAATTGAAAGAGATCCTCAGGCCATGACATGTTGTTCTCGGGCTATGAAGATGGTGCCTCCGAACGATGACACCTTTGGATAGGTTGGCGATATTTCAGCCCATGGAAATGCAATAGTATGATGCCGACAAGATAGAACTTAGTCTTGCGAATTGAAGGGCAGAGCTTAGCCCATAGAAAACGCGAAATAAATAGTGCTTGAGATAGTGTTTAGTTTCGAAGAAAAAGTAAATTGGAGGCAGAGCTTAGCCTCGAAAGGCACAAAAGTAGCCTTATACAAGTGGAAAGTAGAATGGTTGCCTTATGCAAAAATGCAGATGGAGGTAGAGCTTAACCTCAGAAAGCAGAAAGGTAGCCTTATGAAGATGGAAGGCAGAATAGTAGCCTTATAAAAAAATGCAGATGGACATAGAGCTTAACCTGAAAAGGCAAAATGGTAGCCTTATGTAGATGGCAGGCAGAATAGTAGCCTTATGCAAGAATGCATATGGAGGTAGAGCTTAGCCTCGGAAGGCAGAAGGGTAGCCTTATGAAGATGGAAGGCAGAATAGTAGCCTTATGCAGAGATGCGAATGCTGAGGGAGACAACGTTTAGTCTCGAAAGGCAGAAAGGTAGTCTTATGCAAGAATGCAGATGCAGATGGGGACAGTGCTTCATCTCGGAAGGCAGAATGGTAGCCTTATGCAAAGGGAAGGCAGAATAGTAGCCGTATGCAGGTGCAGATGCAGCGAGAGGTAGAGCTTAACCTCAGAAGGCAGAATGGTAGCCTTATGCAAGAAATAAAACAACAACTGACAGTAGAGTTTCTTAGCTGATAGCAGATTGCGGCATTGTGATTATTGGGAGCATTGTGAATACGGAGCATTATTTGCACGTGCTGATAGAAAACGTCGGCAAGTGCAACGGTTTTGAGAATCGCATTTGGAACAATATTTGTCCCCTGGGCGGAAAATATGTTTAGGGATTTCGCAACCCTAGTGCTTGCATCCAAAGAAAAATCTTGAGTTCTGTAGGGGAAGGTTAGTTCGTATCCCCGTTGGCTTTGCTTGACTTGTTCGGCTTGATATGATGATATTGTTTGTACCGCTGGGTAGCGTTTGCTAAACAAAGTTGTTTCAAGAACAAACATGCATGGTTTTGTAAAAAATGTGATGCAAATATATTATTTAAAATAGCTTTTAGATGAACCGACGATCGTGATGTGGTTCAAGACATTGCAACTTCTCCTGCTACAGAATTTTGAGGGTCCTCCTCAAAATTCTGCTCCAGTTTGATGGGTCGATGCTTCTGAATATTGCTAGTGTGGCGATCGGCTGAAATTGCTTCGGAATTTTGAGGGTCCTCCTCAAAAGTCTGCCCCAGTTTCCAATTGCCGCGAAAATGAAATTTTTATTGAATTATGATCGAACCCATAGGGCTGCCTACGTATCCCCTCTTAAAGGGGAATCAGGTCAGGCGTAGTTCAATTTACATCATTAATAAAAGTATAAGGATTACACATAGTATCGTTTGACTGCATCTGAATTTATTGGCTTTGGCCAGACTTCTCCGTCCATTTCTGCAAGTATGAGAGCTCCTCCTATCACCACTCAGTGAACCATGTATGGACCTTTCCAGTTGGGAGAGAACTTCCATTTGGCTTCATCTTGATGTGGAAAAATCTTCTTTAACACCAGCTGCCCTGGTGTGAACGATCTCAGCTTGAATCTTTTGTTGAAGGCTCTAGACATTTTGTTCTGATAGAGTTGACCATGACAGACTACATTCATTCTCTTTCCGTCTATGAGGGCCAATTGCTCATACCGGCTATTTAACCATTATGCGTCGCTGAGCTCAGCTTCTTGTATGATCCTTAGGGAAGAAATTTCTACCTCGGCGGGAATGACGACCTCTGTACCATAAACCAGCATGTAAGGAGTTTCCCCTGTAGACGTGCGGACTGTGGTACGATATCCTAGTAAAGCAAATGATAATTTCTCATGCCACTGCTTGTGCTTTTCTATCATTTTACTCAATATCTTCTTGATGTTTTTGTTGGCGGCCTCTACAGCTCCATTCATCTGAGGTCGGTAGGCTGTGCAATTCTTGTGTTTGATTCTGAAAGTCTCGCACATAGCCTTCATCAGGTCGCTGTTGAGATTGGAAACATTGTCGGTGATGATTGACTCCGAAATTTCAAATCGACAAATAATGCGCTCGCGAACAAAGTCTGCCACAACTTTATTAATTACTTCTTTGTAAGATGCTGCTTCGACCCACTTGGTGAAATAATCAATTTCTACTCAGATGAAACTGTGTCTGTTGGAGGCGGCAGGCTCGATCGGTCCAATAATGTCCATTCCCCAAGCGGCGCCATGGTGAGCTCGTGGCATTAACCTCGTTTAGAGGTACCTTTATCATGTCTGCATGTATCTGACAACGGTGGCACTTCTGGACATACTGGATGCAGTCCGTTTCCATAGTCATCCAAAAGTAACCAACTCTGATATCTTCTTAGCCAAAACAAAACCATTCATATGCGGGTCGCAGGTCCCAGCATGGATCTCTTCTAGTAGCTTGGATGCTTCCTTTGCTTCGACACATCTTAATAGTCCCAAATCGGGGGTCCTCCTATACAGGATTCCTCCACTGTGAAAGAAGTTGTTGGACAGTCTCCGAAGTGTGCGTTTCTGAGTATGATTTGCGAGCTCTGGGTACTCCTTTCGCCAAATATTCCTTGATGTCATGAAACCAAGGTTTTCCGTCTGCTTCTTCTTCGACATTGGCACAGAAAGCAGGTTGGTTATGGATCTTCACTGGAATGGGATCAATGAAATTCTTGTCTGGATGCTGAATCATAGATGACATATCCAATGCATCGGCGAACTCATTGTGGATTCTGAGGACATGCCGAAATTCTATCTTCGTGAACCTCTTTCTTAATTCCTGTACGTGATTCAGATACAGCAGTATCTTGGAATTCTTGGTCGCCCATTCTCCTTGTACCTGATGTACCAGTAGGTCTGAATCACCAATCACTAACAGCTCCTGAACATTCATGTCAATGGCCATGTTGAGCCCCAAGATGCAGGCTTCATATTCTGTCATATTGTTGCTGCAGGGGAATCTGAGTTTGGCAGATACCGGATAATGCTGACCGGTTTCTGATATTAGGACGGATCCAATGAAAACTCTCTTGAAATTCACCGCTCCATCGAAGAACAACCTCCAACCGTCATAGGATTCTACGATGTCTTCTTCTATGAATGATACCTCTTCATCAGGAAAATACGTTTTCAGGGGTTCGTATTCTCCATCCACAGGATTCTCAGCAAGATGGTCCACCAATGCTTGTCCCTTGACTGCTTTATCAGTCACATAGACAATGTCGAACTCACTCAGCAGGATTTGCCACTTGGCCAGCTTGCCAGTGGGCATGTGCTTCTGAAAGATGTATTTAAGGGATCCATCCTCGATATGAGATATGTTGTGTAGGCACAGAAGCAATGCCTCAGATTTTGAGCAACCCAAGTCAAAGCACAGCAGGTGCGTTCCAATAGAGAGTATCGGGACTCGTATGGAGTGAACTTCTTACTGAGATGATAAATAGCTTGCACCTTCCTTCCTGTTTCATCTTGCTGCCCTAGAACACAGTCGAAGGCTCCATCTAACACTGCAAGGTAGAGTAGCAAAGGTCTACCTGGCTTAGGTGCTACCAAGACTGGTGGTGTTGATAAGTATTCCTTAATTCTATCGAAGGCCCTTTGGCAATCATCGGTCCACTTGGTCGCAACATCTTTCTTTAGCATCTTGAAGATCATATCACATATAACTGTAGACTGTGCTATGAACCAGCTAATGTAGTTAAGACGTCCCAAGAAACTCATCACATCTTTCTTGTTCCTTGGCGGTGGTAATGCCTGGATGGATTTGACTTTTGACAGATCCAGTTCTATCCCTCGGTGGCTGACAATGAACCCGAGCAACTTTCTAGCGGGGACCCTGAGTGCACACTTCACGGGATTCAGCTTCAGATTGTATTTCCGCAACCTATTGAAGAACTTTCTCAAATCTTCTATGTGATCAGTGGCCTTCTTGGACTTGATAATAACATCATCCACATATACCTCGATCTCTTTGTGTATCATATAGTGGAAAATAGTGGTCATAGCCCTCATGTAGGTTGCCCCTGCATTATTTAGGACGAACGACATCATCTTGTAGCAATATACTCCCTATGGCATAATGAAAGCCGTCTTCTCAGCATCTTCCTCATCCTTCCAGATTTGATGGTAACCAGCGAAGCAATCCACGAATGAATGTAGTTCATGCTTGGCACAATTGTCAATTAGTATGTGTATGTTTGGCAAAGGGAAGTCTTCTTTTGGACTGGACTGGTTGAGATCCCGATAGTCGACACAGACTCTGACCTTTCCATCTTCCTTTGGTACTGTCACAATGTTAGCTAACCATGTCGGATATTCCACTACCCGGAGAACTTTAGCATTGATTTGCTTGGTAACTTCTTCCTTGATTTTCAAGCTCATATCAGGCTTGAACTTTCTGAGCTTTTGCTTTACCGGTGGACACATTGGATTGGTTAGTAGTTTGTGAGCCACAATAGATGTACTCAGACCAGTCATGTCATTGTACGACCAGGCGAATATGTCCTCATATTCCTTCAGAAACTCTGTGTATTCTTTCTTCTCTGATGGAGACAAGTGAATGATGATTCGAGTCTCTTTGACGTTTTTTGAATCTCCCAGGTTGACAACTTCGGTCTTATCCAGGTTGGACTTAGGTCCTTTCTCAAAATTCTCAACTTCTTTGACAATCTCGTCGGGTACATCATCTTCTTCTGAATCAATGTCCGTTTGTTGCGTTGTCTTGTTGCATGTCACAGTCATTGGTTCATCAAGACAAGTAATAGTAATGCTGGGTAGATAAAGTAGTGAGAGAAAAACAACAATAATAAATATTAATTCATAAAAACTTAAACTTTAAAATGCTTTTGATAAATTGGATAAAGGTTTTGAACATTGAAGATCTTATTGCGGGAATTGAAAAATGCGAAAGGAAAATCATTTAGTTAAAACAGATGAACAATGCTTGTTTTAGCCTTGCTACCCCGAGGCTCGTCAAACTTTGGTTGTCCTGATGGTCCAATTCTTGAGATATGATCCTCTGCTCACGGCCTATATGGAAGGGCTTTCCTCCCCCTCCTCCTCGATAACAACACAACAACCCATGTTATTATTCTCCAAGAATAAGTTCCTTAATTCCGCAAGTGCTTCCTCTTTGTATGTCTCATAGATAATGCCAGCCTGGTGAAAAGTCTGCTCCAGGTGCGGTATCGGATGCTCCAGTGGGTAGTAAGGACCACACCATGGTGACGACCAACTATTGAATTCTTCCCAAGTGTATTCGTATCCCAAGCCGAAAGTAGTGCCATGTTTCTTGAGCTTGATAGGTTTGGAGATCCCTTGGAGGTTCTTACCGAGCCCTTTACCTGGCTCGTACCCTCTCCAATTCATCATGCTTGCAATTTTTCTATCCCACCATTTGTCCTTATCAATGGCATTGACCCGTTAAATGTGGTGGTAAGTTTCTCCACATAGCTTCCTTCTTCCATCGATTGTCGGAATGGTTTGATGACTGTAAATAGGATTGCTACCGTCGCCATGAATGATCACTTCCTGGTGATTCCATTCGAACTTCACTGCCTGGTGTAACGTTGATGCTACGGCCCCAGAAGCATGTATCCATGGCCGTCCTAAGAGCAGGTTTTAGGAGGCTGGTACGTCTATCACCTGGAAGTCGACCTCGAACCAAGTTGGTCCCATCTGCAGGAACAGACTGATCTCACCAATGGTGGACCTCTGAGAACCATCGAAAGCCTTTACATTGATTTCTCCATACTTTATCTCATGCCGCCCTTTACCCAGTTTCTTGAGTGTTATCAGCGGACAAATATTAAGATTGGATACTCCGTCAATCAGAATTATGGTGATGAAATAGTCTTCGCATTGCACA
Organism: Nicotiana paniculata; assembly: GCA_005239505.1. Classification (NCBI taxonomy): domain Eukaryota; kingdom Viridiplantae; phylum Streptophyta; class Magnoliopsida; order Solanales; family Solanaceae; genus Nicotiana; species Nicotiana paniculata. Next base: position 111,358 of record ML304844.1, on the reverse strand, counting down.
GTGATGTGCAGTGCTTTGTTGTGACCCAGCCCTTAGGTGGCAGCTCGTCTTCATGAAAGGTGATCTTATGGCTCTCCAACACTTGGCCTGCCATATTGGCCATTTCCCCGCTAGTGATATTATTCGGCACATATGCTTCATTCAGCACTTTCAACAAAGCATTCTTGTGCGTCTCAGAATTCTGCAGCAAAGAGAGAATGGATATCTGTCCTGGCGTCTTGTTTAACTGGTCGATGACCGAATATTCCTTAGCCTGTACTTTCCTCCAAAGGTCGTCCGGACCTGTCTCGATAATGGGTGGCTGATTAGAAGCCTGCTTGCTTGATTCCGCTAGATGTTCAGGTGTGTAGACCCTACCAGTTCTTGTCATACCCTACGCAGCGACAACTTCTTCAGTCTTGACTTTGCCTTTCCTTCTCGCCTCGGCTGTATAGTCCCAGGGTACAACATTTTTATAGAAAGGTGGCGTGGTTGACATCGCCACTGTGATCCAGGCAGTTATCCTCACTTCGAACGGAACATGTGCCTTGGGTGGAAAGACTGCAACCTCAAATGGTGCGGGTGCATTTTCCGGAGACACGAATTCAACCTCAATTAGTGCCGGTGTCTTTGCGGGTGGCGCTTCTTCAAACTCAAGCGGTACAGACATATCTACCTCAACATCCTCAAACGGCTGAATCTGGACTATGATTGGGTTGATAGTAACCACTGGTTTCTTTGGGTCATCTCCTTCTACGATCAACCGGATCGACCCCTCGGAGTCCCAGTCGTCTTCTATTTCAATCAGGTGAATGCCTCCACCCTTATGGTTTGGAAGAGGATTGTTACGGACGTTTGGAGTGGGTTCCTTTGCCACGATGATATTGTTATCAATCAAGGACTGTATCTTGTCTTGCAAAGAGCGGCATTCATCAATGGTGTGCCCTTTCATGCCGGAATGGTATGCACATGACTTGTTAGGGTTAACCCACTGAGAAGGATTCTCAGGGTTGCAATTGGGATGAGTGTGACATAACCAGCAACTTTGAGCTTCTCATACAGATGGTCGATAGGTTCGGCAATGGCAGTGTATTGTTTTGGAGGTCTACAATCAAAATTAGGTCGAGGTCTAGGGAAGTTTTAGCGTGCAGGGGGTGACTGATAGTGGGATGGCTGAGAATTGTAAGTGTGACAAACAGGAGCGGGTTAGGAGTATCTGGGCGAAGTAGGTTGATATGTAGGTGGTGGAGATGATTGATAAACTGGTGGTGGATCTTGGTATGAGGGTGAGGGTGCTTCGTAATTTGGGGTTGGTTGATATGTGAGTGGAGGTGTTGGGTAAGTTTGGTATTTGAGTGGGGATTTGGTTCTCTGTGCAACCATCACGGCTCCCACGTCCCTTTTCTTAGACACACCTCCGGACTGTAAAGCCTTATTCGTAGCTTGTAAGGCTTCGAAATATGTGACCATACCACTTTTAATACCTTCTTCAATCCTTTCACCCAATTTGATAATGTCGGAGAACTTGTGGTTCTCAATCATCATCAACTGTTCATAGTATTGCGGGTCCTGAGCCCGAACAAAGAACTTGTTCATTTGCTCCTCCTCTAAGGCGGGTCTGACCTTAGCAGCTTCGGACCTCCAGCGAGTAGCATACTCGCGAAATGTCTTCGTGGGCTTCTTCTTCAAATTTTGGATGTAGAACACGTCTGATGCATTCTCTGTATTAAATCTGAACTTGTCCATGAGGGTCAGATGCCGTGCTTACCCAGTTCGACCACTTCTTGGGATCTTGGCTGATGTACCAAGACAATGCATCTCCTTTCAAGATCCTCATGAACAACTTCATGCGGATCCTTTCATCTTTCACCACTCCAACTAGCTTGTCATAGTAGGTCCTCAGATGGACCCTTGGGTCACCTGTACCATCAAAAATTTCAAACTTAGGAGGTTTGTACCCCTCGGGCAGTTCGACAATTGATGTTAAGGTTGCTTCTCTTATTCTCATGTTGTCAATATTGTTGGTACTTCATGATTCTTATAATATTGTCGATGAAGAGTTAGCCCTAATGATGTGTACGGAGAATATCGACCTTACGTCGCTCCAAAATGTTCAGAACATGATTCCAATGAGTCCTGCATGCATTATATATATGTATCTATTTTACTCTATCGAGCCGTGCTATAGTCAGCCGGGCATGGAACCTATTGTGCAACCACTGATCAGTTGTGTCTACCGAGTCCTCTTTGAGGTCGGGTATGATATGATGATGATGATGATGATGATGATGATGATGATGATGCCAACAGAGGCGAATGTTCTATGATGATGATGATCCCCACAGAGGCGGATGTTTAAAAAGATTATGTGTATATATGTATCATGCATTTCATGTTAATGTCTCTTAGAAGCACTCAGATGCTACAAGTTGTATCTCCTACATCTCTCTTTACATTACTGTTCTTATTTATGCTTTCCTGCCTTACGTACTCAGTACTTTATTCGTATTGACGTCCTTTTATTTGTGGACGCTGCATGTCGTGCTACAGGTCCTGATAGACAAGTAGACAAATCTACCCTACCACAATAGGATTTCCAGTTCAGCGGTTATAGGCAATATCCCTTCTCCGGACCTGCCGTGGTCTTGGTATGCATTTTTGTTATAGATATTATGGGTATGTCGGGGACCTGTTCCGGCTATGTTGCATTACTGATGCTCTTTTAGAGGCTTATANAGGCTCATAGACAGGTGTCGACTCATGTATAGTTTGGTATGCCTTGTTGGCTAATTTTTGTTGTATAGTCTTTCATGGCAGCGTTGTAGCTCGTACCTTTTATGTAGTTTCTTAGCAATCTTGTCATCCCATGTGATGTATGTTCATGATCCATATCTACCATTTATATTGATCTCGTTATTCCTCAAAGATAATAAGAAGGTTAGATAAAATGTACGTTGGTGCTCGGAAAGTATGGCCCGAGTGTTAGTCATGATCCTCCAGTTTGGGTCGTGACAAACTTGGTATCAGAGAAGGTCTGTCCTAGGGGTTGTCTATGAGCCGTGTCTAGTAGAGTCTTGTTTACGGGTGTGTTGTGAACCACACTTATAAGCAATAGGCTACAGGGCATTTAGGACTGTTACTCTTTCTTCTTACTCTAGATCGTGTGGTAGAGCTCAATCGTAAGAACTCAATTTCCTCAATTCTATCTTATTTATAATACGACGATGCATACATCTAGAAAGATGGATGGTAAGAGATTGCAATGTGGCTGTGGAAGAGTTGAGTCAGAGGAACTCAATTTTGCATCATGCTTATGATGAGTAAATATGAGGGCTTCAGCAGATCATGTGTATACTAAGATGTGTTAGTTTCTTAATAAGGAGCGCTAAGTAAGAAATATCTATCTACCCATATGGTAAAAATAAATAAGAGAATCAGAAGGTAAATACGAGTTTTAGCAAGTAAAAGAAGCAAGATAAAGAATGGTACTAGGTACCTAGTTAATAAAGATTATCAGTATTTATTATTCTGGCAGAGAATCATAAGCATTTTAAGTTACTTTCAACGGTAACAGTGATATCTACAATTGTCCATACCGATCTCAATTATGCCCTATGGGAGATAACTGAAATAATTTAAGAGAAGGATAGGATATCAGGATCCAGCTGTTATTAGAGTAACCAAAAATTGTGGATAGATTGTTATCGCTATTTAACATTTTCGAAAGATAGTGCAGAACATGGTAATAGTTCTCATTTGGAGATAGCCATATGGTCACTCTAGAATATAACAGTAAGATATGATAATAGAATATTCAGAAATTTCAGAAGATAGGCACTAGGATCCTAGAAGGGATAAATATTTTCCTTAAAATGACTCCAGCCACTAGTAAAGAAAAAAAAAGATGTTAGGCGTTTCGAAGAGCCAGTGATATGAAGCAGGGGGAGCTAAATGTGAAAGAACGTCATGTTGAAGTCTTTATAATAGGGCGATAGACAAAGATATTAGCATGAGAATAAGAAGAGACTAAATGAAACATTATGAGTAAGAGGTGATAAATGAGTGATAGCGGTAAATCAGAATATGGTATAATGATAAAGTCTATAGTCAAGTGAAGGAAAAAAAATAAGAGGAGACAAGCCTTGAGAGAATACAAAAGTGTAAGCCATAAAGCCATACCCTCATTTCGAGAAATGAGTTGGTGACTCACACGTGATTACCATAAGGAAAAGTTAGACCCCCCAAGTAATAGAAATTAGTATGGGATAGTAAACAAGAAAAAAAATCAAACTTGAATTAGGGATCAAAGGAATTGGTAATAGCCGACATCGTTTCAAAGATAGTGTTTCGACAATAATAGAATGAGCAATAAAAGAATAACCTTTAAAGGTCATTCACGAAGACGCGTCCCTAAAGCAAGCACTATGAGCAGAGTTAAGCTTAAGGGGATAAATGTGCCAGTTATACCACGTGTCACCCTTTTGTGTACGAAATTCAATTATACCTGGTGTAGAAGGGTTACCGCAAGGCGAGTAATGTCTGTGAAGATGTAGAAACAAAATGCCAAATATGAAGAGGTAAATATCGAATGGTAAAGGAAGAATGTGGTAAAATGGTGAAAGGAATAAGATTGCATTTATTCATATCCTAAAAATATAATATAACTCCAGAACATTATGCAAGCATGATGTTTGGGAGAATCAATAAGGGTTTCGCACTCGATGATATTGATATATAAGTGGGAATGAAAACTTGATACATAAGGATCCCGTACAAGAGGTAAGTTAAGACAAAGGACATAACCCAAGAGGCGTTACATAAAATAAAGATATGAGAGGGGACCAATGGGTAGTCAGTAGTTGATTCAGGAAGAGCCTAGTTATGGATAGATAGGAGGATATAGGAAAATTAGTAGATCATGCAAGATCAACGTAGTGAAACCCAACATAGGAAATTCAGTCTCTTAGATAAAAAATCATAATCCTCAAGAAATATTCAGACATGAGTTGGGGTAGTAGAAGGTACAATATAAGTGTTATGGAAATAAAAGAGAGTGCCACAATGGAGACAACTGAAATTTCAATTCAGAAGAAACCCTACAAGCACACGGGCATGGAGGTAAGTAACTAAGGATAATGATAGGCGAGTAGGAAAATCAGAAATACCATGGGATATACAATGTAATAAGGTCTCAGCTTTGTAAGAGTTAGAAGTTCTTCCCTAAGTACTACAACGAAAGACTAGCTGAGGAAATAAGGAAGCAGGTTTCAACATAAGCATAGTGACCTAAAGTAGAAATGGTCTTATAACAGCAGTCTCACTATAATGTTGTATGCACTCCATAAGAAAGTGGAACCTATCGTAGCTAATAAACGGAAGAAGGAAAAAAAAATCAATCAAAAGTTGATAATTGAGATCATATGAGTTAGAGGGAACTCCCGTATTCATGGGCACTAAGATAGGCCAAGTATCCATGTAGCAAGTGGCAGAACGACCAGGAAAAGTAACATTTAAAGACAACTGAGAAGGCGTGAAAGGAAATATATGGTGCTAACATGATGAAAGGAAGGTTACGGGTAGTATAAGTAGATGTGCGTAGGCCTCAAGATAATGTATAGTTGTGTTCTACATTTTGAAGTCAAGCAAGTTGTGGAACAAAAGTCGGCAAAGATCTTCACAAGTTACACTGATAATGTGCTTAAAATTAGATCAAATGTAACTGAGATTTCCTCCAAATATACTTGTAATTATTGAATGATATACCAACAAAATTTAAGACCTATGAGTCTAGTTTCCAATGCATTAAACCGTTCATCGATACGATGTAGGAGTAGAGAGATATTTGAAGTTTTGCGAGACTCCGTAGACATCATAAGTGACAAGTAGGTAGATCACTAAAGCTTTTTGAGCAATACATTTCATGTGCTGTATGAGGTCTTATTGGGACATATAATATACCAAATTGAAGTTCTTGGAATTTAGTTTCCCACTCTCTTAACCATTCGTTCATACGACATAAGGATAAAAAGATATATGCGTCGGAAGATGGACCAATCCTAGGGTGTCAAGCTAGCACCTCTTTGACTTTTCAAAACTTGATATATATAAACCTTAGGTCGGCTTTCTCTTAATTATTCAGCATAAAACGACCATATAATAAAAATAACCTCAAGCTATCTTCTAGGTTTTCAAAGAAGATTATCATTCTGGGCAAGAAATCGAGAACCAATAACATCAAAACAATCCCTACGACGTAAGTGTCACTATGCCGCCTCTCCTTTTTCTTTGTATTTAGAGTTTTGGAAGGTACTTAATAGTTAATAAACGTCTAATATATGTATTTAAGTGTTTAAATATCAAGGAAGGTTGATAAATATGTTTCCGAATAGTTAGAACTCACGGGACGGTGACCGGAAGCCGTGAGTTCGAGTTATTTGACTTGTAGCGGACTGTTTTGTGTTGTTGTTGGGATGCGTCTTTTACTAGAGTTTTGGAGGAGGAAGAGTGTGGATAAACACCACATATATTTAGGGTTGTGATCTGGTCGTTCGTTGTAACATTTCCGGGTCGTTTGACACGACTGTGGTAGTTGTCTTATGTGTGAAGTGATTAGGTTGTGTGTGGACTGTTTTGGGAGGCTCAATATGATTATTATTGATGTTGTTTGGGCTGTTTGGTGATTGTTTTTACTTGTGTTAAGTCATATAATAGGGGATGTGTTTTCCATTTCATCATAAAATAGGTTGTGGTCGATACATAATAGTTATGACGCTTAAATGATAACGATAATGTCGTTTCTCTTATTGTAGATTAAGGAGTTGCGACATTTGCGTAGCTTGAGGTTGGGGAAGTATATACAAGGTATTTGAGGCTATACTTTTCCTTCTTTTGCACGACTCCGACTGTACATAATGCAATGAATGAGATTCCAAAGATACTCTACTCTTAGAAGCTAGCAATACTTACATTGTTTCCCTTCTTATGGAACAATTGATGTTAAGGTTGCTTCTCTTATTCTTATGTTGTCAATATTGTTGGTACTTCATGATTCTTATAATATTCTCGATGAAGAGTTAGCCCTAATGATGTGTATGGAGAATATCGACCTTACGTCGCTCCGAAATGTTCAGAACATGATTCCAATGAGTCCTGCATGCATTATATATATGTATCTATTTTACTCTATCGAGCCGCGCTATAGTCAGTCGGGTATGGCACCTATTGTGCAATCACTGATCAGTTGGGTTTACCGAGTCCTCTTTGAGACCGAGTATGATATGATGATGATGATGATGATTCCCAAAGAGGCGAATATTCTATGATGATGATGATTCCCACAGAGGAGGATGTTTAAAAAGATTATGTGTATATATGTATCATGCATTTCATGTTAATGTCTCCTAGAAGCACTGAGATGCTACAAGTTGTATCTCCTACATCTCTCTTTACATTACTGTTCTTATTTATGCTTTCCTGCCTTACGTACTTAGTAATTTATTCGTACCGACGTCCTTTTATTTTTGGACTCTGCATGTCGTGCTGCAGGTTCTGATAGAAAGGTAGAAAAAGCTCCCCCACCACAATAGGCTTTCCAGTTTTGCGGTTATAGGCGATATCCCTTCTCCGGACTTGCCGTTGTCTTGGTATGTATTTTTGTTATAGATATTATGGTTATGTCGAGGCCCTGTTCCGGCTATGTTGCATTACTTATGCTCCTTTAGAGGTTCATAGACAGGTGTCGACTCATGTATAGTTTGGTATGCCTTGTTGGCTAATTTTTGTTGTATAGTCTTTCATGGCAGCGTTGTAGCTCGTACCTTTTATATAGATTCTTAGCAATCTTGTCATCCCATGTGATGTATGTTCATGATCCATATCTACCATTTATATTGATCTCTTTATCCTTTAAAGATAATAAGAAGGTTGGATAAAATCTACGTTGGTGCTCGACAAGTATGGCCCGAGTGCTAGTCATGATCCTCCAGTTTAGTTCGTGACAGTTTCATTCTGAACCCAAATACCCTAGCCATCAGTGGCCTCTACTCATTCAACCACGTTTTCATTTCTGATGTTTCCTGAATCTTCCATTTTCTTTTTGCCTTTGATCTTGCCTTTGAGAGGACTAAGAGGAGGAGAGGGTGGAGGGCCTCTGGATCTTGTAAGATAGGATGACGATGCATGAGTGTACGAACTAACCTTTGGGGAGGGGAATAATAAAAGAAAAGAAACAAAACAAAACAAAAAGGTAGCCAAGTTAGTGGGGATTATGAAAAGTATTGCAGAATTTAAACACATAGTGCGGGAATGTAAAGAGCATCCTAAGTTGGGAACCTCTTCGTGCCCGAGGTAGGCCTAGAGACAAATTGATTTGGAGAACTTAAAGTACTAAATGCCTCATTTCATTGATAAAAATAGATGAATCCCAAAATGACACTAAATAAGCAAGAAGGAATAAAATTATTAATGGTCGTTGGCCTTATTACATTAATAAAGCGAAGAAGGAAATTCTTATCTACTGGAATGGGCGGATGCTTTAACATAGGCGGAGCACCTTCTTTCTCAAAGTCAACTTTCTCCCTTTTTACTAGTAGTTGCCCCTCGGAATGGTATGTGGGCCTTCCTCATGCAATCCTCTTCGAATGCCCAGTGGGGTTGTGATAGAAGGAGCTGTGGCACTTTCGGAAGACCCGCCGTGAATACTCCTCCAGTATGAAAATTTCTTAATGTTAATTGAGTACCCGGTTTGGTCTCGCTCCCTTCCCGCACTATTCCTCCCCACTAAAAAGAGCGATTGAGAATCTCGAGAACCTTTCCGAACGTCTGTCTTCGCACTCGGCTAGATGCTCCTATTTCTTATTCGTAGATCGTTCCTGATAGAGGGAAATCCACAATTACATTCGGAATTTAAGTGCATCTTAATCTCTTTTTGCCTTTATTCATTCATTACAATGAGGTCCTAGAAGGACCTTCCCCAGACTCGGCATCCTTGATTCCCTTGAACAACTTCCTCAGCTCACGAATTCCCAGCAGTAGGTATGCTCTGGCCAGATGTCCACCCTCGGTCCCTTCAGCCTTTTGACAGTCTTCGACCCTTTTGATAAATTTGCCTTCCAGCTCGACTATGCCTCGTTCCAAGTACCCCAGCCTCTTGTTGGTACTGATGGCCATGTCTTTCCATTCCTCAATCATCTTCTTGTTGGACTCATGTATCTCACGGTGCTCGCTCTCGCATTACCGAATCCTTTTGCGTAGTTGATTGTACTTGACCTGTGCCTCGACTTTCTCATCTATGATCATGTGACCTCGGATGAATCCTGGCCTGCCATCCCAGTTGTCTTCTAACCACCCTGAGTAGAAAGGTGTAAAGCCTGCATGATATCTGTCCGGCTCAATTATGTCCTTCTCCATTATGATCTTACAGTGCCACATGCGTTGGGATTGATATTTTTGAGGGCTATCATCATCTTTAAAGTCGGCTCGGAAGTGGCTTATCTTGTCGACCCTTGGTATAATCTGCTTCCTACCCGCTTGTCTCATAACCCGGAGAGGGACGTAAGGATATTTTCCTCTAAGGACAATCAGTATCAGGAACGGTACATCTCCGGATCAGACGATGAATTCGCCTATTGGAAAACACTCGAACATCCACTATACCTATTCCTCAGTCAGCTTATCGAAGAACTCTACCCATTCTCGGGCAGTTTCGGGCTAGGCAAATCTGTCGGGAAGGTACATCATTCTCTTTGGGTGATGGAAAGCGATGTGGTCGTCCCATGCCCTTCGCGGAAATTCTTGTCGGCAATGGCCCTTTTGGAGATTTTCCAAGAACCAGAGTTGTAATAGAAAATTGCAGCCTTCGAAGTGCTTAGCTCCATTTTGGCAATGTTCTAAGGCTCGATAAATGTCGAAAATGATCATAGGGACGATGCTGAAAGTCTGTCCATCAATTCCCTCCATTAGGGTCTTGGCTACCATAGCCAACCTAGTGTGGATTCTTTCTTTCTTTGTCGGAAATACGATCAGTTCCAGGAAGCAGACCATGAAGACGAACACCCTATGGTGGATGTGTCCCAAGGAGGTGATGGCGAATTCATCATGGAAGGTATGGTATGACTTGTTGTGACCGTACCTTTCGTACAAATATTCGAAAGGAATTTACGACTTCTTCAGACATTCCAACCCTGTGCTCTTCTTCAGACCCATCATTTTCAAAAAAACTCGGCCCGTTTGGTTCTTAGGCATCAGTAACCCAGGAGTCTCCCAAACTAAACCTGCCAGTCCTCCTATTTCCTCCAGCAGCGGTGTCATTTCGATGTCCCCAAAATGGAAGACGACTCTTTCGCTATCCCAGAATAGAGTGGCAGCCTCTATCAGCATTTTGTTGGGTTGAATGTCAAGGAGAGACGGTAGGTTACCCAGATATTTCTTGGCGAGCGTCTTGTCACTAGAGTGAAGGTCCTCCCACTAGCTTAGAAGTTTTGGGTGAATGTTGGCAACCATGCCGAGTATAGGGAATTCGTGCCTCATATTTCTGCAAGGTAAATAAGGTTAGGCCCTAACCCTTACAAGACTCGACTATTTAACATCCACGATTAGCATGAAAGCATTTAGTTCTCCAAATAAATGCACAGAACGTGATGATGTCCGTTTGGGTTTATGGAAACGCGGTGGACTTTTGGACAAGGCTATCTTAAAGGATATTGTGCTGACAACATGTTAACCCGACTAGGTTTGACCATTATGCATGTACAGTTTGACAGAGTAAGGTTTCTATGGGGTTTTAGACTGGTACCCTTGAGCGGACAACTCAAGGGGAAGACACGAAACTGTCGACTGAACCACTGATCGACTAGTTTTACCACAAATAAGTGTCACGACCTAAAATCCATAAGGTCGTGATGGCGACAGACATCATTGTCAGGCAAGCAAATCAATAATTAATTGAAATAATTTCCGGTTTTAGCATTTATGAAAATCATTACATTTCACTTATTACATAATAACTAAATAGAATCCGTTAAGTAAATACAATGGTTTAAATAGTCCTAGTTTAGCAAATATATCCCAACACATCCCAGAACCCAGTGTCACAAGTACATGAGCAATTTCTATAAAGCTTGTCAGAAATACAAGTGGACAAGGAAACTAAAATAATGTAATACAGTATGAGGGAGACTCTATCAGCTGCGGATTGCCTCTGGATGATGCAGCTCGCCTAAGTCTCCAAATCCGCCACATCGCTATGAAAGCACCTGTGCAATAAAAATGCACAGCAAGTTTAGCATGAGTGCGAAAACAACGTGTACTCAGTAAGTTGCCCGCCTAACCTCAGAGAGGTAGTGACGAGAGGTCGAATTAGACACTTGCTAGAGGTCAATTTAGTATATTCGAGTGTGACACTAAGCATGATTACCGTAGGCAATTTATTAAAATCAGGAATAAATAATATCAACTCCTTCCACATTTAACACTTTAAATCTTTGTCATATTAATAATAATTAATCAACATGGGTGATTTAATCAAATAACAAATAATCAACCGGGAGGAACAACTTCTTCCAAAAATCTTTAATAACTATAAATCTCTGTCATTTCAGTTGACAACTTAAAATTTCAGGCCAGTAATAGGCAAAATCACAACAAATACACAGTAAATATCATACGCAAGCAATGCCGAGGGTCGGACGTCGCGAACCAACAATAATAAAATATGCACTGTCGAGGGTCGAATGGCCCGAACCATAGATGCATTTATCTTCCCCACTCGCGAATCGATCATGCGCCGCAGTTTACATAATAATAATAAGGCTAACCTGCTCGCGAATCATACCTGCGACTCAGGTGCTCATATGAATATACATAAATACAGGGTCATCATGCTCGCGAATCATACATGAGACTCAGGCACCCAAAGTTACACATATTCACACCAATAAACAACATTTTTATCAGGAAAAATTAGTTGTTCAATGAAGTATCCTTTTATTAAACATGAGAATAGTATTTAAAACCTTTTTGGAGATTTACTTGTCAATTTTGACAGGGCTCCAAACTCTATAGATTTATTCGAGGAAGAATCAATTCTCCTTCTAGGTGATTAAGAAAAGTAAACTATATCCTTCTAAGAGATTTAGATACTAATTGAAAGCATCACATGATATTTTAATGACAAGGTCACAAGTACAACAAGTAAAGCATGCTAGTGGGTCCTAGACTACCCGGACATGGCATAATAGTAGCTACGCACGGACTCCCATCACCTCGTGCATACGTAGACCCCGCAAATAATGGCATGTATTTATTTAGTTCACATATGGGGAATTTTCCCCCTCACAAAGTTAGAAAGGAGACTTACCTCGCTCCGAAATTCCATAACTGGCTTCCAAGCCCTTCCGACGACTCCAATGGACGCACAACGCCCCAAAATTATCCAAATGACGGCAAAACAATGAAAATATGCTCTAATATTTGCAACAAATTCCAAATTATATAATTTCCCAACCCCGCTCAGTGAATTGACCAAAATGCCCTCGGGCCCACGTGCTCGAAATCTGAAATTTCTCGAAGATATATTCTACCCATAGCTTTACTAGTTCAAATATACAATTTACTCTACATTCCATGCTCAAATTCGTGGCGAAAAATCCAAATTACTCTTTCTAGGTTTTCTCAATATTTTCAAAATTTTCCACAATTTTCATGTACAATTCCATGCAATAACCTTGTATTTAACTTAGAAACATGAAGGAATTACTTACCTTGTGATCCTTGACAAAAACCCTCTCTTGAAGCCCCTCAAAATCGTCCAAACCAAAAGAAAATGGAAGGAAATGACCAACAATCTCGGTTTTAAAACATTCTGCCCAGGCCATTTTTCGCACCTGCGATCCAACTCTCGTACCTGCGATTCCGCAGGTGCGACCAAACCTCTGCACTTGCGGCTTTCCTCAGCTCAAGCCAACTTTGCACCTGCGCTCCATAGCCTACATCCTCGACTTCGCAGGTACGGAAATATCATCACACCTGCGCTCCTAGCCAGACCACCACTTCTTCGCACCTGTGGCGCCATAGCCGCACCTGCGGCCAAACAGTCACACAAGATGACAACAATTCCAGCCTTCTTCAAACTCTCAAACTTGATCCATTAATAGCCCGGAATCCACCCGAGGCCCCCGTCCAATTATACCAACCTGTTCCAAAACATAATGCGGACTTGCTCCAGGCCTCGAATCATATCAAACAACATCGAAATCACGAATCACACCCAAATCCCAACTTTATGAACTTAAGAATTTCTAACTTCTACATCCGATGCCGAAACCTATCAAATCACGTTCGATTGACCCCAAATTTTGCACACAATTCATATTTGACATTACGGACCTGCTCCAACTTTTAGAATCGCATTCCGACCCTGATATCAAAATTCTCACTTCCGGTAGGATTTTCTCAAAAAACCTTCAAATTTCTATCTTTAGCCAAAAGACTTCAAAATGACCTACGGACATCTGAATTCACTTCCGATTGCGCTCCCAACTCCAGAATCACCATACGGAGCTATTCCCATGCTCGGAATCCCAAACGGACATTAATAACACTGAAATGCCTTACATTCCAAATTTATGAAATTCTTCTAAAATGTTATCTTCCAAAATATACGCCGAAAAGCTCCTGGGTTATCCAAAACCCGATCCGGACATATGCCCAAGTCTGAAATCATCATACGAACCTGCAGGAACCTTCAAATCCTGATTCAGAGGTCATTTACTCAAAATTCCAATCTTAGTCGATTTCTCCAACTTAAGGCTTCTGAATTTAGAATTTTTCTTTCCAAATCAACTCTAAACTTCCCTAAATTCAATTCCGACCACACCTAGAAGTCATAACACCTGAAATGGAGATGCTCACGACTTCAAATCGCTGAACGACGCGCTAGAGGTCAAAACGACCGGCTAGGCCGTTACATTTCCCCCCACTTAAACAGACGTTCATCCTCGAACGTGCTAAGACTGCTCTGGAGTTATCTGAAATTACTGTTTAACACCCTGTGCACCTGCCGGTGCTACCACAACCCAGTTGAGCACATTAGCTCTATCAAATCTGAAGATATCCTCTTTTATCCATACCATAAACTCAGAATCCAGTTCCAACACTTGAAATTCTCTGCCAGGCCTAGTTCCAATATATAAACACCGTATCAAGTACCACAGGACCTACCAGAACCTGACTACATACCTTTGCTGAATCAGCACCATGCACCGCATAACTCATCATCTGACCACAATGACACTCCCTAAACTTTAATAGCCAAAATTCCACGAATCTGATGCTCCCAATGCACCTCATGAGATATATACATACATCCTTCTATAATGCAGGTGATACCACCACAACAGAGGAGATGTGTAGAAATTCATACCCAACTGCATAGTTAATAAATCATTGAATATCTCATCTTGACTAGAATCATCACATCATTATGAACCTAAATAATGGTATTTGTTCTTTAATATACACTTCACATAACCTTATCGCACTCATCCCTAATCTGTTAATCTCGTCTCACCCAGTATGAACTGCTCAGACAACAAATCACCCCAAACATGACCAACAACCTCATATGACACCACATCGCGCCAATAGGCCGTAACTCGAACATGATACATAAGGAATGTCTCAGGAAGGGACTATTCAACTCACGCACTAATTCGAACTTTCCTCAGAAAATAGGAAGTAAAACATAAGAAAATAAATATAGGAACCTTACTCATCATCACTCTGTTGCGGCGTGCAACCCGATCCAAATAACATACCCGTGGCGGCGTGCCACCCGATCCCAATAACATACCCGTGGCGACATGCCACCCGATCCCCTCATAAAATTTACATAAGGAAATATACACAGAGCTTAATTGCTCACTATTACAAATTACTGAATATCGATCATAAGCACACTTAGTGCATAATACCATCCTGGGGAGACTGATAAAGCCATATGGTTACAAAACTCGAGCACAACTGAGGGGCGATATATATATATATATATATATATATATATATATATATATATATATATATATATATATACACACACACACACACACTGGATCTCAAGAGTTGTCCTCCTCACATAACAACATCACTACGGGGAGATCTCAACACATAAGAAATTATCAAGCCGTTTCACAACTCACACGGCACAATCATATTATCACATGAATTTGGTGAAGACGGAACAACATTTGTTGTTCTAATACCTTCCCATGAAAAAGCGCCCCACTGAAATGAACATGCTTGGCTCCTACGGAGCCCATAATCACATTTAAACCCATCCACAAACATCGGGTCTACCTTGCTCGCACCAAACTAAGATAATAGCTTTACCTGGGTCCATATTAACCCACTTCCTCTCATAATACGCAAGAACAACCATTATAGCCGGGACAATCACCCCACAATCCATAACCAAATGAACTAAACGCCTTCCAGGCATAAACTCTCAAATAAGGAACATCACACTTCTTTATAGTTGGTCTAAATCTTCAATCAACCAGGTGACTACCTGTCACACTTATACAATCTTCCTGCGGTCATGCTTCCACACGCTTCCACACAAGGCAAAAAGTCTACGCACCCGCATCACTGACCACACTAATATTGCAAAACACATCAAGTATCCATGACCAGGGTACAAAGCCTCTTTCACCGTATATCGATCTCAGGTGACACTGAAGATAACACCAGCTTACTCTAAAAATTCAAATCCTTTATTCTTGCTCATCCGAGCTCACGACATCCTTGTTAACACCGAACCGCAATCTCGATTCTTACTCCCAGTTACATACTGCTTACCGCACCTAACATGCCAATATGAGGTAGCACAAGAATTCCATCATAACTTCTGAACCATCAATAGGGTGAACACTTCATCATACAGAAACCTTTTACTTAACTCAATTCAAGAGTACCATCTCAGCATACGAGTGAATTCCCACAATCACCCAACATGCAAATCCTTAAGTAGTAGTCTATACCCTCATAACCCTTCCGGGATCCGCCTACAACTGACAGGCTATAGCACTCAAATGCTCCCACATGAAATCCACTACGACGGTCGACAAGTACCGCATACACCGGCACAAACCACATGCATAACTTAATCACATCGAAGAAACTGATCACTGAAGTAAATGTGCCATTTCAACCATGGCTAATCAATCTATCTTCAATTGCCTCAAGAATAATAGCAACTTCCTTCAACTCATAGCAAACTCAACCCTCACTTATCCCGAGTGACCTTGATTCACGAGACTATGTTTCCTAAATCCCGCAACCCGTCTCATACCCTCCTGATAATCATTCTACAATCCGGAGTTTATTTCTCTCACTCCTCCAATACTATCCTGCACGCTGAAACATTTCATAGAACATTCCAACCATCTTCCTCTTTCTCAGAAATTACTCTACAAAAGCTCGATCTCGATCATACTGCTTCCTGAAACCCTTAAACGCCGCATTATTAACTTTTGAATTCACCAGGACCACTATTGAGAGTCACCCACTCTGACCGGTCCCGAATACAATCAACTCCAAGGATCTCCTAGCACATGAACACCCCTTTCAATGAAACACGTGACCAAATCACTATCGTTACTACTCGCCTATGCCTTAAGCATAAATTCTGAATCTTCCAAAGCCTAACTCTGGTCCGGAAGGGCCAATTATTTGCACACATTCATCAAATCCCACGCACAACCACCATCTTACTCCTTTTCCTTAGATGTGATAACTTGCCGACAATCCGCAACCCCGTGAGAAGACAATCCTACAAACCAACTGCAGATGGTGGGACTCCCCCACTTAGCCCGAATCTAATCCTTGCACCACTTTAGACCCTGCCGAGATCCTTTCTCCTTTGTTAACACGATCTTGCTCAACCAATCCGTCCAACTCTTCCAAATTCTCTTGTTAGCATTCCCTAAATACTCAAATTCTCTCGCATCATTCACACATTCTGCCTCCAACTGAATAGCCACTAGAACCCCTCACAGTGACTTGCCAACCATGCCACCGCTAAACTATTCACAGGGGATAACCCACCTGTGGAAATCACTAACTGGCACCTTCCAACGACGTCGTACTGCACACCCTCTACAACATCTATACCCCATCCTCCGCCCTGCTTCATTTACCAACTTTACTAGTCCGTTCGCTCCTCATGGACATCCATTAAGTGCGCGACAATATCCTCTAATTCCAAGCTATGCTTCCGCTCCCCCACTTTGCGACTGCTCGACTTCCGCTTCTTACACCTGGCCTCCTAGAAATGAACCACCGCCTAGCCTCAATTCAATAACATTCTCGCCGACCGCATTATTCAATACTCCTTCACCGTACTCTGGCCCCATGCACCCAAAGAAACTATGGCACTGACGAAATTAACACATTCCATTCGATCAAGGACGATGATAACACATCAAAGGTGAATACTCCACCTTACTTGAAGACACCAAGTCTTACTACTTTATCAACCCCAACCGGACCATTCACAATGCAAATGCCTCAAAGTTCTCAGAAACACAACAACCGAGCTGAAACAACATAATATTCTTCTGCAGGGCAACAACACAGCCCCAACCGACTACACATGGGAAACATCTCGCACCATATCCGTAGCACCATATCAATTCCTCAAATTCCCGATTCATGGCAAGCGCTTCCTGCGGTCATGCTTCCACAACCTTCTACACAAGGCAAAAAGTTTGCACACCCGCATCACTGACCACACTAGTACTGCAAAACACATCAAGTACCCATGACCAGGGTACAAAGCCTCTTTCACCGAATATCGATCTCAGGTGACACTGAAGATAACACCAGCTTACTCTAAACATTCAAATCCTTATTCTTGTTCATCCGAGCTCATGACATCCTTGTTAACACCGAACCGCAATCTCGATTTTTACTCCCAGTTACATACTGCTTACCGCACCTAACATGCCAATATGAGGTAGCGCAAGAATTCCATCGTAACTTCTGAACCATCAATAGGGTGAACACTTCATCATACAGAAACCTTTTACTTAACTCAATTCAAGAGTACCATCTCAGCATACGAGTGAATTCCCACAATCACCCAACATGCAAATCCTTAAGTAGTAGTCTATACCCTCATAACCCTTCCGGGATCCGCCTACACCTGACAGGCTATAGCACTCAAATGCTCCCACATGAAATCCATTACGACGACCGACAAGCCCCGCATACACTGGCACAAACCACATGCATAACTTAATCACATCGAAGGAACTGATCACTGCCGTAAATGTGCCATTTCAACCATGGCTAATCAATCTATCTTCAATTGCCTCAGGAATTATAGCAATTTCCTTCAACTCATAGCAAACTCAACCCTCACTCATCCCGAGTGACCTTGATTCATGAGACTATGCTGCCTAAATCCCGCAACCCGTCTCATACCCTCCTGATAATCTTTCTATAATCCGGAGTTTATTTCTCTCACTCCTCCAATATTATCCTGCACGCTGAAACATATCATAGAACATTCCAACCATCTTGCTTTTTCTCAGAAATTACTCTGCAAAAGCTCGATTCTCGATCATACTGCTGCCTGAAACCCTTAAACGCCGCATTCTTAACTTTTGAATTCACCAGGCCGCTATTGAGAGTCACCCACTCTGACTGGTCCCGAATACAATCAACTCCAAGGCTCTCCTAGCACATGAACACCCCTTTCAATGAAACACGTGACCAAGTCACTATCCTTACTACTCGCCTATGCCTTAAGCATAAATTCTGAATCTTCCAAAGCCTAACCCTGGTCCGAAAGGGCCTATGTTTTGCAAACATTCATCAAATCCCACGCACAACCACCATCTTACTCTTTTTCTTTAGTTGTGATAACTTGCCGATAATCCGCAACCCCGTGAGAAGACAATCCTACAACCCAACTGCAGATGGTGGGACTCCCCCACATAGCCCGAATCTAATCCTTGCACCACTCTAGACCCTACCGAGATCCTTTCTCCTTTTTAACACGATCTTGCTCAACCAATCCGTCCAACTCTTCCAAATTCTCTTGTTAGCATTCCCTAAATACTCAAATTCTCTCGCATCATTCACACATTCTGCCTCCTACTGAATAGCCACTAGAACCCCTCACAATGACTTGCCAACCATGCCACCCCTAACCTATTCACAGGGGATAACCCACCTCTGGAAATCACCAACTGACACCTTCCAACGACGCCGTACTGCACACCCTCTACAACATCAATACCCCATCCTCCGGCCTGATTCATTTACCAACTTTACTAGTCCGTTCGCTCCTCATGGACATCCATTAAATGCGCGACAATATCTTCTAATTACAAGCTATGTTGCCGCTCCCCCATTTTGTGACTGCTTGACTTCCTCTTCTTACACCTGGCCTCCTAGAAATGAACCACCGCCTAGCCTCAATTCAATAACATTCTTGCCAACCGCATTCTTCAATATTCCTTCACCGTACTCTGGCCTCATGCACCCGAAGAAACCATGGCACTGATGAACTTAACACATTCCATTCGATCAAGGACGACGTTAACACGTCACAGGTGAATACTCCACCTTAATTGAAGACACCAAGTCTTACTACTTTATCAACCCCAACCGGACCATTCATAATGCAAATGCCTCAAAGTTCTCAGAAACACAACAACTAAGCTGAAACAACATAATATTCTTCTGCAGGGCAACAAAAACATACCCAACCGACTACACATGGGAAACATGGCGCACCATATCCGTAGCACCATATCAATTCCTCAAATTCCCGATTCATGGCAAGCGCTTCGCGACGCGTAAGATTGAGTAGGAATAAACTTAGGCATAAGCCTTAAAGGAATCATATCGCACGATGAGGAATCAAGAAGGTAAGTACTCCTAATAGCCTTGTAGCCTCTCGAAGATAAGTACAGACGTACCGTACCGATCCACAAGACTCTACTGGACTTGCTTATGACTCGTAAGACCTACGGGAACCTAGTGCTATGATACCATGTTGTCACGACCCAAAATCCATAAGGTCGTGATGGCGCCGAACATCATTGTTAGGCAAGCCAATCATTAATTAATTGAAATAATTTCCGATTTTAGCATTTATGAAAATTATTACCTTTCACTTATTACATAATAACTAAATAGAATCAGTTAAGTAAATACAATGGTTTAAATAGTCCTAGTATAGCAAATATATCCCAACACATCCCAGAACCCGGTGTCACAAGTACATGAGCAATTAATATGAATTTTACAATTTATATAAAGCTTGTCCGAAATACAAGTGGACAAGGAAATTAATAATGTAATACAATATGAGGGAGACTCTGTCAGTAGCGGATCGCCTCCAGATGATGCAGCTCGCCTAAGTCTCCAAATCCGCCACATCGCTATAAAAGTACCTGTGCAATAAGAATGAACAGCAAGTGTAGCATGAATAGGAAAACAACGTGTACTCAGTAAGTCGCCCGCCTAGCCTCAGAGAGGTAGTGACGAGAGCTCGAATTAGACACTTGCTAGAGGTCAATTTAGTATATTCGAGTGTGACACTAAGCATGATTATCGTAGGAAATTTATTAAAATCAGGAATAAATAATATCAACTCCTTCCACATTTAACACTTTAAATCTTCGTCATATTAATAACAATTAATCAACATGGGTGATTTAATCAAATAACAAATAATCAACCGGGAGGAACAACTTCTTCCAAAAATATTTAATAACTTTAAATCTATGTCATTTTAGTTGACAACTTAAATTTTCAGGCAAGTGAGCAGGCAAAATCACAACAAATACGCAGTAAATATCATGCGCAAGCAATGCCGAGGGTCAAACGGCGCGGACCAACAATAATAAAATGTGCACTGGTGAGGAATGAACGGCCCGAACCATAGATGCATCTATCTGCCCCGCTCGCGAATCGATCATGCGACGCGGTTAACATAATAATAATAAGGCTAACCTGCTCGCGAATCATACCTGCGACTCAGGTGCTCATATGAATATACATAAATACAAGGTCATCCTGCTCGCGAATCATACATGCGAGTCAGGCACCCAAAGTTACACATATTCACACCAATAAACCACATTTTTATCAGGAAAAATTAGTTGTTCAATGAAGTGATAAAATTATCCTTTTATTAAACATGAGAATAGTATTTAAAACCTTTCTAGAGATTTACTTGCCAATTTCGACAGGCTCCAAACTCTATAGATTTATCCGAAACACAATTATCTAAGGAAGAATCAATTCGCCTTTTAGGTGATTAAGAAAAGTAAACTCTATCCTTCTCAGAGATTTAGATACTAATTGAAAGCATCACATGATATTTTACTGACAAGGTCACAATTACAACAAGTAAAGCATGCTAGTGGGTCCTAGAATACCCGGACATGGCATAATAGTAGCTACACACGGACTCCTATAACCTCGTGCGTACATAGACCCCGCAAATAATAGCATGTATTTATTTAGTTGACCTTTGGGGACAATTCCCCCTCACAAAGTTAGAAAGGAGACTTACCTCGCTCCGAAATTCCATAACCGGCTTCCAAGCCCTTCCGATGACTCTAACAGACGCACAACGCCTCAAAACTATCCAAATGACGGCAAACCAATGAAAATATGCTCTAATATTTGCAACAAATTCCGAATTATATAATTTCCCAACCTCGCTCAGTGAATTGACCAAAATGCTCTCGGGCCCACGTGCCCGAAATCTGAAATTTATCGAAGATATATTCTACCCATAGCTTTACTAGTTCAAATATACAATTTACTCTATCTTCCATGCTCAAATTCGTGGCTAAAAATCCAAATTACGGTTTCTAGGTTTTCTTTAATATTTTCCAAAATTTTCCACAATTTTCATGTACAATTCCATGCAATAACCTTGTATTTAACTTAGAAACATGAAGGAATTACTTACTTTGTGATCCTTGACGAAAACCCTTTCTTGGATCCCCTCAAAATCGTCCAAACCAAAAGAAAATGGAAGGAAATGACCAACACTCTGGGTTTTAAAACATTCTGCCCAGGCCATTTTTCGCACCTGCAATCCAACTCTCGCACCTGCGATTCCGCAGGTGCGAAAAAACCTCTGCACCTGCGGCTTTCCTCAGCTCAAGCCAACTTCGCACCTGCGCCCCATAGCCCGCATCTGCGACTTTGCAGGTGCGGAAATATCATCACACCTGTGCTCCCAGCCAGACCACCACTTTTTTGCAGCTGCGGCCAAAGCCTCGTAAGTGCGGTCACACCAGATAACAACAATTCCAGCCTTCTTCAAACTCTCAAACTTGATCCGTTAACCACCCGGAATCCACCTGAGGCCCCCGGGACCCCGTCCAATCATACCAACCTGGAGGACTTTCTCGAGCCCTCAAATAACATCAAACAACATTGAAACCATGAATCGCACCCAAATCCCACTTTATGAACTTAGAAATTTCCAACGTCTACATCCGATGCCGAAACCTATCAAATCACGTCCGATTGACCCCAAATTTTGCACACAACTCATATTTGACATTAAGGACCTACTCCAACTTCCGGAATTGCATTCCAACCCCGATATCAAAATTCCCACTTCCGGTCGGATTTTCTCAAAAAACCTTCAAATTTCTATCTTTAGCCAAATGGCTTCAAAATGACCTACAGACATCCGATTTCACTTCTGATCGCGCTCCCAACTCCAGAATCACCATACAGAGCTATTCCCAGGCTCGGAATCCCAAACAGACATCAATACCACTGAAATACCTTATAGCCCAAATTTATGAAATTCTTCTAAAATGCTATCTTCCATAATATACGCCGAAACGCTCCCGGGTTATCCAAAACCCGATCCGGACATATGCCCAAGTACGAAATCATCATACGAACCTGCAGGAACCTTCAATTCCTAATTCGGAGGTCGTTTATTCAAAATTCCAATCTTAGTCCATTTCTCCAACTTAAGGCTTCTGAAATGAGAATTTTTCTTTCCAAATCAACTCTAAATTTCCAAAATTCAATTCCGACCACACCTACAAGTAATAACACCTGAAATGGAGCTGCTCACGACTTCAAACCGCTGAACGACGCACTAGAGCTCAAAATGACCGGTCGGGTCGTTACAATAAGCCTTTTCGAATTTAGGGGTGATAATATAGGAAAGGCGGAACCACTCATCAAGAGTTGCTATAGTATTTCGTTTGGCATGAGTGGAGTATGAATGTTGAAGCATGAAAAATGCAATAAGCAGTAAATAAGTAGTCACGTATTTGCACGTTATGAAAGTAGTAAATACAACTGTTTATAATTTTAAAACGATTAAAAGGGAAAGAAACAGGAAAGATATGGCAGTTAATTTTGAAGAAAATTAAAGGCTTAAAGGAAGTAAGCAAGTAATTCAACATAGGAAGGGGTAAAAATTCACAAAACAATTTGAAAATTGAAAAGCCTGAAATCCCCAGTAGAGTCGCCATGCTGTCGCGCCACCTTTTTTCCCCAAGCTCTCCTTTCGGGGCCCGGTTTGAAAGGGTTTATGACATTGGTTAAGACAACTCGTTCTTTTTGGGAAAGGGGTTTGCATTTTTGAAGAGTCGCCACCTAACGATTTTGAGGTGCGTTAGGGCACCTATCAGGGGGTTCATTTATAACCATGTTTGACAACCAGAGACAGGCTAAGGGCTTGAAATTATCCTAAGGGGAATGTGTTAGGCACCCCTCAGGATCCACAAGTATGGTTCCCGGCCAAATAGCTTTTGTGAATTTTGTACAATTATCAATTAAACAGATATGGCTCAAATAGTAGGGGATTTTAGTCTAAGTACACATATATTCGAAAACAATTAATGGAAACTAGATTTTGAAAAAATTATAATCTAAGTATGTTTATAGGAGTGAAGGGGTATCGTAGGTTTGTTTATAATATGGATCACATCAATGCAATACCCGGTATGACACTCCTCAAAGAGAGGCTACACGTGGTATTAACGCACCGGTCATCATATCCATATCTACCATTTCCCACCCCATGAAGGTAATTAAAGCAAGTGTTGGTCATGATCTCTATTGCATGTTGTTACCCGTCCCTTCCTATCAGTCCCAGAGGAATTTAGGACTTCTATCCTATAAATGATGTTCTAGGCAGAACCTCAGGTTTTAAAGGTGAAAATACTAGGGCGACATATAAGAAAACATATAGGACTTCAATTAAAGGGGATCATGGAAAACAAATAGAAGGCTCGGGTATACCTCCACAAATAATACATAAACATCATGACTAATAAACAGTTAAGGTCTGGATTTAAGCTCAGATCCTAAGCATGGTGTCTAAGTGATAACAACAGAAAGATGTATTTATTGCGTAACTTAGAGAAGAAGTCCTAATCAGTTTTTCTTACTGGTTTTAAGCATGCTGACAGTAATCACAAGAAGACAGTCCCAGTTTCATTTCTTAAGGCGATTACCTAAGGCTTGCCTAGGCGTGGGATAATATGTAGCAGTTACTCAGAGTTATTAACGATTTTAGGTTGTCATACCTAAGAACATACAGTTCTAAGTGTTGCAGAACATACAGTTCTAAGTGTTGCTGAACATACATGAATTAATTACTAGTTGATAGAACATGGTGATTGTTTTATGCATCCGTATTTAGACTAAGTGTAATTAAGCGAGTGTGATCCTAGAACATGATATCTAATGCAGAATGATGCATATGCAGTTGCTAAAACAAGATTTCTAAATGCAGACAAAATCATAGCCTTATGCATAGTTTCAGAATAAACATAGGTGGCAGTTTTTAATGTTGTTTACCTTAGAACAAGTTTTCTAGGTATGGAACATGGTGACATTATGATGTTTGCATAAATAACAGCTTGTGTTAACACATTTACCCTAAGACAAGATTTCTAAATGAGATTTAGAATAGGCAGAATCACATAATGGCAGTTTATGTTAATGTTTACCTTAGAGGCAGGATTTCTAAGTGATGATGAGATGCTGAAAACAGTATATATGAGTCCTATGTAGCATGATATCTAATGCATGGCATGCTTGGGATATGTTGTACCTAAACATGGTTGCTATTGCGCATAGAGAAAGTAAACCTAGGAAGCATGGTTTCTACCCTTTATTACACTACAACATGCATTTCACCCGCCCCTTTTCACTATCCAACCCCAGAGTTGTTTTACAAATAATTATTATAGACCATTGGATATGAATTACATAATTGAAATAAAAGAAAATAAGAAGTTAGCTATAGGGAGCCTACAATATAGGCCCAGATCTCCATGTCCTCAATGCCAAGTATTATTTCACAGTCTTTCTCACAATCTGGGTGTGTCAGAGTTCCCTAAGGACCTCAAGGGATCCCGGGCAGTGCTCACACCCAGATTTCATAGCCAAGGTAGAGTATGTGCAGTGTGGAATGGCCAGCCTTAGTGTGTCAAAGTTCAGAGGGAGCTCAGGGGTCCCAAAGAAATGCTCACACAAAGGGGGCAGAACCTAAGGCGTCTAAGACTAGAGTGAGAGTGCTTGACATAGTTTTGAAAACATTGAGTAAGAAAAACAGTTTCTGAAAAGAGACTTAATTGAAATAGCTTTTTCATAACTAAAAGTTTAACCACTGAAATTTGGGACCCCTAATCAGATTCTTACGTTTGATTTTACTTTTGTACAGTTAAAATTATACTAACCGTTTTATATGATAGGCAAAACTCTAACCCATCACCAGATGATGATACTAGACCTGCAAAGACACGAGGAAGTAACTGAATTCCCTGTATAGGGTTACACTCTTCTAATGGACGTATAAAAGGGTTAAGCAGTCATCATCTAAAAACTATATACCTTCGAGTCCCGTATATTTTTTCCTTTTCAAGAAAAGGACCACAAGGAAGGAATATTCAAGTGCTCGAGATTTCATCCTTCAAAGCTCAAACACTTGTGGGACTATACAATATTGAGGGCAAAGATGAAGCAAAGAAGACCATCAAAAATTCAAAGCTCGAGCCTGAAGATCCATCTTCCCAAAAAGTCAAGTACTATGAGCAGAATCAAAAAAGGCCAAAGACTCAAAACACACCAAAGACTCAAAACACACCAAAGACTCAAATCACAAAGCCTGATTCAAAAACCTTCGAAAACATATTCGTAAATGTAAAAAAATGTTTCAAAAACATATTCATAAATGTAAACGAATGTTCAGGTTAAAGGCAAAATATTAGTTATGGGTAAAAATGCACATCTTTGTACTTACTCAAAAACTGTTGAAACAGAAAACAGTTATGGATGAAAGATCGTTATCCTTGTACTTACTCAAAACCTGTTATAAATGAAAACAATTACGGATGTAAGATCATTATCCTTGTACTAATTCAGAAAATTTTTGTGAATGAAAACAGTTACAGATGAAAAAGCATCACCCTTGTATGCATTTAAAAACTGTTATCAATAAAAACAGTTATGGGTAAAAATTCATACCCTCATATCTTAAATTATTATAAATGAAAAAAGTTATCCCCTTGTACTAATTCGAAAAAATTGTTACAAAATAAAAACAGTTACGAGTGCAAGTTTATATCAAATCTGTTCAAAGAAAATAGTTGCAAAATGAGTTATAGACGATACACAAACACATGTTAAATGTTATGAAAGTTCAATGCAAAAACTTTCTTCAAAACATTGTTAAAGAAAAACATGTGAACATTCCTATCTCTCTTTTGTATATATACACCATTATGAAGTTGAGACGTCTTCTTCATTAAGTGTCGATAAAAAAAGGGCCCTCTTTCATAAACCATGCCTATTACGAAAAGGTACGAATAATCTAAGCATTTTATAAATGCAAAACTTAGAGGTAAACTGAAAACCCCAAGAATAAAGCATGCAAACACTTAAAGAGTGAAACAAAACTCAAAGGAAACTAAAGTCATGCTGATATTGATATTGATATGCTAGCGGCAAAATAAACTAAGTGTTAACTTAGTCTAAGCCGTATTAATTTTTACATTGGTTGCTCCTAAGTAGTCAGTTGGGGACTTACAAAGGATCCAAACTTTACCCCCGATGGGACTGGGGGTAACCACCAATTGATACAAATAAAAAAAAGAACCAAGCTTTTAAACTTTTTCAGATGGGGGGTTGTGTTCACTGGCAGGAGGAGCAGCTTGAGATGGAGATACACGAGCAGCAGGGACCTCAACCTCTGGTGAATAGAGATTTTGACTTTGCTGAGACTTCTCAATCATCTCTTTGGTTTTAGCAATTTCGGCTTCGAAGTCAAACCCCTCTTGGCCCATTTCCGTAAATGTGTCAAAACGGGAGTTCAAATAAGCCCAACTAACATCGACGGATGCTTTGTCTTCAAGAGCTTCATAATCTTTCTCCCATAGTTCAACTTCAGCTCTTAACTCATCCCTTTCATCCACGGCAACATCATGAGAGGCCTTTAAAGGAGCAAGGGACCTTTTCCAGAAACTAGACCTTCTCTAGAGAGTTACGGAGGTCTTCCTGGGTTTGAGTGAGCGATTGAACAAGTTCACCAGAATACTCCTCCTTCTGGTCCAACAAGGCCTTCAGGCTCCTAATCTCCTCAGAGGCACAGGAAATCTGCTCTGCAAATGAAGACTCTAAGACACTCTTGTCCTTGCCTGCCTGGTTCGAAGACGCCTTATCAACGGTCAATTCTGCTGCCATAACCCTAACTTGCTGCTCCAAGGTACACTTTTCTTCCTCCACTGCCTCCATTTCAAGTTGTAAACTCTAGTACTACTCCTTCCAATTAGCTGCCTCGATACGGAAATCCCTTGCTCCCTGCTCCGTTTGGGAAACCCTCTTCATTAACTCTGTGCCTACAAGATTGATCTACAAAAGGAGATAAATTAGATACGGTAAGAATGTCTATGAATACATGCAAAGGAGAGAAAATTTTACCTTTAAATACGAACACACAATCTCATTCACCCTAGTGAGGGAAGCGTGGCTTTCCAGCTTAGCTTTCTCAGTCGGACCTATCAACGGTTTCAACCATACATCAGCCTGGCCTGACTTTTTCAAGAGGCTTCCCACTGCTGGAACCTCTATCACCACCTGCCTCATCTCGCCCCTGCTGGAAGACCCTACTTCTACAGCAGAAGGCATAAAAGCGGGGACAGATGAAGGAGCCACGGGCAGAGAAGTCTGAGACAAAAACAATAACAGGAGTAAATGAGGGAAGTTCTTTAGGAGCAGGAGGAAAGAAAACAACAAGGGGGGCTTCGTCATAAATGGTACCAAAACTTTCACGCAACAGGAGATCAACTGATTCACGAACGGGAGAGGGAATCGCATCCTGGGGGGTAGAAAGTTCAGACTCAGATACATGAGGGTCAGCAACAGGTGCAGACTCGTCGTCAGAGACCACCTTCCTCCTACGCGACCTGTGGACTAGCGAACCCTCCTCTTCCTCCTCCTCCTCTAAGGTACTGGACCCACTTGCTTTTCTTTTCGATGAGGAGGAACCAAAAATGATGTCCTGGGCCTTTTCCAGGGATAACTTTGAAGCAGACACAACCGCGACAGAAATACCACGAGCAGGAAACCCTACCAAATAAAGGGGATCAGGTAAAACTTAATAGAAGAAAGAAGTAAAAAAAAAAACTTCGCTCACCGTGGGTCTTAAACTTCCAGCCAAACCTCCCAGAGAGGTATTTCCATGAACGTTCTTCTAAAGGAGCGATTAAGAATAGCTTTTCTACCCAATCTCAAAAATCAGAGACATTCTCAATGGTTCCCATGATTGCTGCAAAGAAAAAAACAGTTACGACACTGATAAAGTATCAAAAACAAAAGGAAAGGAATGTGAGCAAAACTGTACTCATGTGCAAGATTCCACTTCTCAAGGAAGGGAAGATTTTCTTCACCTACTAGACCATAAGTAGGAACAACAACATATCGGAGGAACCACCCTCGGTCTTTATCATCATCAGGAATCACTAACACCCCTTTACTTCTAGCCGCGAGAGTAAACACTCCTTGGCAGAACAACATCGGTAAATATAGGTGAATGAGATGATAAACGGTAAAGGGGACCGAAGCTAAATTGGCCAAATATCTAAGGCACGCAACAACTCGCCACACGAGAGGAGCGACTTGTCCCAGACAAACTTTAGAAATCGACAAAACTCGATGATAATGGGGTAGACAGGAGGCTTGAATCCTAATGTGAAAAGATAAGTATAAACATAAGAATACCCAGCCTTGTAAGAGGTTGTTCTTTGATTACCATTGGGAACAATAACACGAAAGTCAGGCTTCCAATAACAGTCCCTGTGTACAAGATATACTAACCCTCAGTTATCTGGGTAGGGTACATGTCAGCACCGTCATGAGAAGACATTGAAGAAAGGTGTTCCTTTAAGGATTGACTATCAGTAGCAAAAGAAAACTCCGCATGTACTATCTCATTGACCCTCGGCTCACGCACATGTTCATTGTGTTCTCTACCGTTTGATGAAGATCTAGAAACGCTAGCCCTTGGAGAAGACAAAGAAATGGCGGACCTAGAAGAAGATGGGGGAGTAACGTGAGAAGAAGGGGAACCCCTGGAGGGGGTAGAACCTAAACTCCTAAGCCTACCACCTCTCCTACTCCGTGTCGGAGTAGAAGAAGGATTCAGATCATCTACATTAATGACTCTCTTAGATTGCTAGTTTGAAGAAGACATATTTACAAAGACAAAGAATTTGCAAATGAAGAATGAAGGTAAGAAGTTTTTCGTGAAAGTAAAGAAAGGAAAAGGGGTATTTATACTCAAAGGAAACCGTCAAAAAAATGGAAAAAACAGTGATGTGAAAGTCATAATTGAAGCTGTCACTTCATGACTGATGCAGCCGCAAAAAGCCCTAAAAGGCGCTGAACAGTCGCAGAACCAATCCGGAAATTTCACGTGGCACGAGCATTAAATGGAAGTGACAAGTGACGCCTATGTTCAGAGATTTTTGCAATGTTACGAGTGAGGAGGCGGCAAAATATTCCCGCCATAAATGAGTATCCACTTACCAAATATTAATCGACAAATAAATGGTAAGTGGGGGGACTATCTGTATTGGTAAAAAAGAGCTTCACACGTGTAATAATTGTGATGATTCAATAATTTATGTGGTACAATGAAAACACGACAACTGGACAGGACTTTATGAAAAGATACGAGGCAAAGAGGCACGGAATAACATACACACGGGGTAATCAGCTACGAGAAGCTCAACCTGATTGAGATTATGAAGAGACACGGTCAAAATGAATCTAGGAAGAATAAAGGGCAGATTCGGAGATCTTCAATTAATGAGCCAAACGTTACATAACCTTCACGCAACAATTATGGTCAATCATTGTAACGTTACATTAATGCCATTATTAGTCATTAATTCTCAATCACTGAAAAGGGTAGACGTTATATTAAGAAATTCCCTATATAAGGGAGTAAATATAACTTGTAAGGACACATTCGAACTACTATTGCAATATACTTACTTTTTGCGCATCTTACTGCTTCCCATTTACTTGCAATTATTAGCTTATACTTTGGTTATCAGAAACCCGTGTTCTTCTTAAAATTGATTTTGCAAAGAATCTAATTCTTTAGTTAAACAGTATATGCACCATTACTAAAGACATCCTCAAAAAAGTCAAAGAGGACTGTAACCGGGCTAACAAAGATGTAGTAGTTCCTTCTTCTGAAGAATCCATCACCACTCACGTGGGNGGGGACCTGAGTGTTTAAACTTACCCCTTTACGTTGAGTCCCTTAGACCCCATCATCGGTTCCTCTTGCAAGAGGTACGACGTCAACCTCGGCCAAATCCACCCTTTGTTTAGGAGAATAGTCATTCTCCTTAGTTTCTATACAATAAAAACCGAGGTATGTCCCTTCACTCTCGATCACCTCATGCGCCTTTACAGTCTCCGGCTCTATCGAGGAGGACTGATGAAGCTTGTACTCCGGGCCAGTAGAGCCTCGTTCTCTATTATAGACGAGTCTCGAGATAGAGGCTGGGTGGGCCGATTTTTCTAAATAAGAACTTCGGACCTGATCCACGCTGAAGACATGTCGTTCCCTGAGAAGTGGAACATGAAGTGTAAGTACACTTCACCTTGAATGTTCAATCTGTTGTTTTACTTTATATCTTCTTTACGCATCAATGTTTTGGTGTTGCAGTTGTGGCCCAGATATCAGACCCAATTCCGAAACTAAAGTAATGGGTCAAGGGCCTGGTGTCATAGAGACCCTACTCCGAACATGCCTGGATGGAGTTATCGAAGGGTTGATGGGAGGCCCGTAATCATGGTAAGTTTCTGTCTTGGAATGGTCATCTTTCTAGCCTTTTCTAGAAATCACTTGTCTGTTTTTTTTTATTTTGTAGGCCTTGGGAAGGATGTTCAATAAGACCCCTTCTGGTGATGAAGAAGTCGTTCCCTAACCACCAGCTCCAAAGAAGGCCAAGGAGAAAAAGAGAAAAAGGGCTTTGAGTCCCCCAGGCTCGGGAAAAAATCGGCAATAAGGCCCTGCGAGCCCTAGGTGGACACCAATGTTATATCCTCGTACATGATCCGTCGATTAAGGGACGAGTCCGAAGAAGAAGAAGAAGATAACTCCAAGTTAGCGGCCCGTGTGCGGGCTACTTCTTCAATAAAAATATCCTCTGAATCAGAGGAGGTTGATGGGGGATCTTTGACCGAAGTCTCTAAATCAGAGAGAGTAAAGGCCACCCTGTCCGTGGATAAGATGATCCAGAGAGAGACCGGGGGCGAGGCTTCCCGAGCAGTGGAAGAGGTCCCGAGGGACGAGCTCGGGGTTATTGACATTTTGGGATCCCCTCAGGTTTTGAATGCTATGATCTGTGAGGCCAACATGTTGGAAAGCCGCTCTTACGAGGGTCTTCAGGGGGCGACCGATATTCATGGCTTCCTGGACGTGATCGAGTTTGCTGCCTCGGAGTATATCACCGAGTTCAGCCATTTACCAGTGCCGAAGAAGGTATCGTCGTCGAGCACTACTGGATCTTCATCGATATCAAGACTGGTGTATAAATTCCCTACCCCAAGTGCTAACCCAGGCCGCAGGTGGAACATAGTGCTGACTGTCCCGAAGGATGCTCGGGTCTTCTCCCTATTTAACCAAAGAATTAGATTCTCTGTCAAAGCTATTTTAAGAAGTACCCGGGCTTCTGATAACCAAGAAAATTGACTAATAATAATAATTAGATTCACAATAACAAAGCAATAAAAATGCATAAAAGTAAATATATTTCAGTAGCGGTTCGAACGTGTCCATACAAGTGATATTTTACTCCCTTTTATAGGAAATTTCTTAATATAACGCCTACTCTTCTTAATGATTGAGCATTAATGACTAATAATATTATTAATGTACAATAGATAATCGTAACTATTGCGTGAAGATTATGTAACGTTTGGCTGATTGATTGAAGATTTTTGAATCTGCCCTTTATTCTGCCTTGGTTCATTCTGACCGTGTCTCTTCAACTCCTCAATTAGATTGGGCTCCCACATCTAATTGTCTCGTGGGTATGTTGTTTCGTTCCTCTTTGTGCCGTACCTCTTTGTAAATTTATGACCAGTTGTCATGTTTCTATTTCTCCACATGGATTGCCTTGTCATCAGAAATATTACACATTTGAAGCCTATTTTTTACCAATACAGATAGTCCCCCCACTTACCATTTATTTATCAATTAAATATTTGGTTAGTGGATACTCATTTATGGAGGGAATATTTTGCCGTCGCTTTACTCGTACCATCGCATCCGTCTCTGAATGTATATGTTGCTTGTTACTTCCATTTAATGCTCATGCCACGTGGAATTCTTGGATTAGTTCTACAATTATTTAGCGCCTTTTAGGGCTTTTTACGGCTGCATCAGTCACGAAGTGACAGTTTCAATTATGACTTTCACATCACTGTTTTTTCCATTTTTTGACGCTCGCCTTTGAGTATAAATATCTCTTTTCTTTTCTTTGATTTCACGAAAAACTTCTAATTCTCTTTCACTGTTTGTAAATTCTTCTTTCTTGTAAACATGTCTTTCTCAAGACAGCAACCCAAAAAATTTATCATTGTAGACGAACTATCTCCTTCTTCTGCTCCAATCCGGAGTAGGAGGGGTGATAAACTAAGAAGTTTATGTTCTACACCTTGTAGTGGTTCTCCTTCTTCTCATATTACTCCTCCGCCATCTTCTAGGTCTATATTTCTTTGTCTTCTTTGAGGGCTAGGGCTTCTAGATCTTCTTCGAAGAGTAGGGAACCTACTGAACCACTTTGTGAACCGAGAGTCGATGAGATTGTCCCTGCCGAGTTTTCTTTTGTAAAGGATAGTGAGGCCATTAGTAAACAGCTTTCTTCCATATCATCACATGATAGTGTTGGCCTTTATCCTACCCAAATAACAGAAGGTTTAGTGTCACTCGTACGTAGAGATTACATTTGGAAATCTGATTTTCCCGTTGTAGTTCCTAATGACAATCAGAGAATATCCTCTTATAGAACTGGGTATTCTTTTGAATACACTTATCCCTTCACTTTAGGATTTAAGCCTCCCATCGACTTTGTCATCATAGAATTCTGTCGATTCTTCAATGTTTGTTTGGGACAGATCGGTCCTCTTGTTTGGAGGACAGTTGCATGCCTTAGGTATTTGGAAAACTTAGCTTCAGTTCCTTTTACATTCCATCATCTTATTCACCTCTATTCCCCGATGCTATTCCGCCAAGGATTTTTTACTCTTGCGGCTAAAAGTAAAAGAGTTTTAGTTATACCTGACGATGACAAAGATAGAAGATGGTATGTTTGGTATGTTGTTTTCCCTACTGCAGGTTTAGTAGGTGAAGAAAATCTCCCCTTCCTTGAGAAGTGGAACTTTTCACGTGAGTACAGTTTTGCTCACTTTCCTTCTTTATTTTTGATAAATTACCAGTATCGTGACTGTTTCTTTATCATTGGCAGCATCCATGGGAACCATCAAGAATGTCTCCGGTTTCCGTGATTAGGTAGAAAGATTAATGTTGATCGCTCCTATGGAAGAAAGTTCTTGGAAGTACCTCTCATCGAGGTTTGGTTGGAAGGTGAAAACCCATGGTAAGGTTTTTTTATACTTCTTTTGTGTCTCTTTTCGAGCTTTTCTGATCCCTTTCATTTGTTATGGTTTCCTGCTCGTGGAATCTCTGCTGCTGTTGTGTCCGCTTCAAATTTTCTTTGGCTAAGGCCCAAGAAATCATTGTTAACTCCTCTTCGTCAAAAAGGAAAGAAAGTGGGTCCCAGACCTTGGACGATGAGGATGAACATGAAGTGTTCTCTGATTCGGAGGTCGCGAAGAAGGAGGGTCGTATCTTACGATGTGTCTGTCCCCGTTGTTGATCCTCCCGTACCTGAATCAGAGCATTCCGCTCCTAAAGATGCAACCCTCTCTCTTGTTAATGAATCAATTGAACACTTATTCGACCAAGGCTTTGGTATAGTTTCAGAGGAAGCACCTCTTGCTATTTTCCCTCCGTCTGCTCCTGTTGAACTTTCATTTACTGCTCCCGTTACTATTTCTGCTCCCTGCCTATTCCATCCGTGTCTCCTTCATCTACCCCTACTTTCGTGCCTTCTGTCATTGAAGTAGGATCTTCCAGTAGTGGGGTGGTGAAGCAAATAATGATAGAGGTTCCTGCGGGAGGCAGCCTCTTAAAGAAGTCAGGCCAAGAAGATGTATGGCTAAAACCCCAGATAGGCTCGGTTGAGAAGTCTAAGCTGGAAAGTCACAGCTCCTTAACTTGGATGAACGATATTGTGCACTCGTCTCTTAAGGTAGATTTTATATCGTCCCTCCTTCTTTTCATATCCTTTCCCGTATCTAACTTTTCCTTTTATGCAGATCATTCTCGTTGGAACAGAATTAATGAAAAGAATCGTTCATACGGAGCAATCGACAAATGACTATCATACCGAGGCCGACAACTGGAAGGATCAGTTCGAGAGTTTTCAGCTTGACATTGAGGCAATAGAGGAGGAGAAATGTACCTTGGAGCAGCATATCAAAGTAATTGCAGCGGAACTGGCCATAGAGAAGGCATCATCAAATCATTTTGTTAAGGATAAAAGCATCTTGGAGTCTTCCTTTGCGGAGAACCTTTCCCATGCTACTGAAGAGATAAGAAGCTTGAAGGCTTTGTTGGATCAAAAGGAGGCTTACGCTGGTGAACTTGTGCAATCAGTTACTCAGACCCAAGAAGACCTCTGTGCATCTTCAGACAAGATTCAGTTTCTGGAAAGATCCATTGCCCTTTGCAGGCTTCTTATGATGTTGTCGTGGTTGAGAGATATGAGCTAAGAGCCAATATCGAACAATGGGAGAAAGACTACGAGGCTCTTGAGGACAAAGCAGTTGTTGATGTTAGTTGGGCTTATTTGAAAGCCCGACTTGACACATTGACGGAAATGGGCCAAGAGAATTTTGACTTAGAAGTTGAAATTGCCAAAACCAAGGAGACGATTGAAAGTCTCGGCAGAGTCAAAATTTCTCATCACCTGAAGTTGAGGTCCCAACAGGTAATGAAATTGTACCTGATGAAGTTGCTGCTCAAGCCTCGCCATCTCAAGCCACTCCTCCTTCTGCCGAAGATAATCGCCCTAATGTCTAGTGAAAGAGTTTATTGAACCCTGTCTTTTTTTCTTTTTTTTGGAACAATGAATGGTTACCCCCGATCCAATTTTGGGGGTAAAGTTTGGTTCTTGTAAGTCCCCAAATGACAACTTAGGGGCAACCTTGTATAAGAAAATATGGCTTAAACTAAGTTAATACTTAGTTTTTGCCATAATATTAATATTAATATTAGCATGACTTATGATTCCTCGAGTTTTTGTTTTACTCTTAAGTGTTTGCATGCTTTTCCTTAGGGTTTTTGTTTTACCCCCTTAGTTTTTTATTTTGCATTGACAATGCTTCGATATTTCGTGTCTTTTTTAAATAAGCACGATTTATAGAAGAGGGCCCTTTTTTATCGATACTTAATGAAGAAGACGTCTCAACTTCATAATGGTGTAAACATACAAAAGAGAGATAGGAATTCACATATTTTTTCTGAACAATGTTTTGAAGAAAGTCTTTGTATTATTCAAATTTTCGTAACATTTTACACGTGTTTGAGTATTGTCTATAACTCTTTCACAACTGTTTTCTTTACAACAGATTTTAAATAAACACAAGGGTATAAATTTTTACCGTAACTGTTTTCCTTTACAACAGATTTTGAATGAACACAAGGTTATGTATTTTTACCCGTAACTAGCATTCAGCCTTTAACCTAAACATTTGTTTACATTCACGAACATGTTTTTTGTAGGTTTCTGAATCAGTCTTTGTGTTTTTGGCTCTTTGATTTTTCTCATAACGCTTGAGTTGTTGGGAAAAATGGATCTTTAGGCTTGAGCTTTGACTTTTTTGATAGTATTCTTTGCTTCTTCTTTGCCTTCCACACTGTATAGTCCCCCAAGTGTTTGAGCTTTGAAGAATGAAATCTCGAGCACTTGACTATTCCTTTCATGTGGTCATTTTCCTGAAAAGGAAAAACATACGGGACTCGAAGGTATATAGTTTAGATGATGGCTGCTTAACCCTTTAAAAAGCCCATTAGAACGTTGTAACCCTAGACTGGGGATTCAATTGCTTCCTCGTGTCTATGCAGGTCTAATATCTTCATCTAGTTATGGTTAGCTTTTTGCCTATAATCTAAAATGGTTAGTATAATTTAAACTATACAAAAATGAAATCGAACGTAATGATACCTGATCGTGGGTATTTCTTTTCCTTAGAAGTAATATTTCTTCAAATGAACAGCATTCCAACTTGTTGGTAAAATTCTGGCATCCATGATTTCTAGCTCATAAGCACATTTTCCAGCAATGCCACGGACTTTGTAGGGTCCTTCCCAATTTGGATTCAGTTGAAGATTTTTTAAGGACGGAATCCCCAATTTTAAAATATCTGAAGTGAGATTTTCTGTTGTAATATCGCTCTATAATTTGTTTTTGAGTTGCCATGCATATTAACGCAGCTTCTCTCCTTTGCTCGAGCAAATCCAGATTTTTTCTCAACTCTTCGTTGTTTGTTTCTTCTGTTGCTATTGTGAATCTCATGCTTGGTTTACCAATTTCCGCTGGTATTAAAGCTTCTGAACTATAAACAAGCGCGAATGGGGTTTCTCCCGTGGCTGCTTTTGTAGTAGTTCTATAAGCCTATAATATTGCCGGTAGCTCTTCAGGCCAGTTTCCCTTAGCTTTTTCCAACCGTTTCTTCAAATTATTGACAATGATTTTGTTCGTTGACTCCACTTTCCCATTAGCCACGGGATGGTATGGTGAAGAAGTGATTCGTTTGATTTGCCAGCTTTGGAAGAATTGTGTGATTTGTGAGCCTGTGAATTGTGGTCCATTGTCACATATGATTTCCTTTGGTACACCAAAACGTCATATGATGTTTCTCCATATGAAGCTTTTCACTTCTTTTTCTCGCACCTGTTTAAAAGCACCTGCCTCCACCCATTTTGAGAAATAATCTGTTAATACAAGTAAAAATCGTACCTTTCCTTTAGATGGAGGAAGAGGTCATACTATATCCATCCCCCATTTCATAAACGACCATGGCGACATAACTGGGTGGAGAAATTCTGCTGGTCAATGCATATTGTTAGCATATCTCTGGAATTTATCGCATTTAGATACAAAATTCTCAGCGTCTTCTTCCTTTTGGGCCAATAATACCCTACTCTGATTAGGGTTTTGACTAAAGACCTTGCTCTTGCATGGTTTTCATAATGGCCTTCGTGTACTTCTTTCATTACGTATTCAGTTTGATTGGGTCCAAGGCACCTTGCTAGGGGACC
Source organism: Nicotiana paniculata (assembly GCA_005239505.1). Taxonomy (NCBI): domain Eukaryota; kingdom Viridiplantae; phylum Streptophyta; class Magnoliopsida; order Solanales; family Solanaceae; genus Nicotiana; species Nicotiana paniculata. The sequence continues at coordinate 73,401 of ML304844.1, read as the reverse complement.
TCCAAACATTTTGCGGTATAGGGTATCATGAACTAGGTAGTACCGTGCTACTTTTCGACGAAGTGCTTGAGCTTCTTTTTTGTCTTCAGGTACGGTACCATTCTACAAAAAATTTACAATTTCGTTTCTCCAGTCCCAGGTTAAATTATTAAATGTTACCTCTTTTTTGTCCTAGTCGATTGCTGAATGAAACAAGTGTATCACAATAGCATTTTCTTTATTCCTTACATCGGTAACTGCTGCAAGATTAGCTAATGCATCTGCTTCTGCGTTTTTCTCTCTGGGTTTTTGCATAATCTTCCATGACTAGAATTGCCTTACCAGGGCTCGCGTCTTTTCCAGATATTGTTGCATTCGAGTCTCTCTAGCAGTATAAGTCCCCTGCATCTGGTTTACCACTAGTTGCGAGTCACTTTTGATCATGATCTACTCAATTGAGAGTCCTTGTGCTAATTCAAGTCCTGCAATGACATCTTCGTAATCTGCTTTATTGTTAGTTATAGGATAACATTTAATAGTGTGTCTTATCTTTTCACCCATAGGTGGTATTAAAACGATCCCCAAGCCGGCTCATTTTATATTATAAGAGCCATCAGTGAATAAGGTCCATATTCCCGGATTAGCCCCGGTGTAGATTTGCAGTTCTTTTTCCACTTCAGGAATTACGCTGCTATTGAAATCACCTACGAAATCAGCTAAAACTTGAGACTCTATTGCAGTCCTAGGCTGATGGACTATGTCATGTTCTCTTAGTTCTATTGCCCATTTAGCTAATCTTCCTGAAAATTCTTGCTTATGTAAAATATTCCTCAGTGGATATGAAGCTGCGACAGTAATTGGGTGACATTGAAAGTACGGTCTTAGCTTTCTAGCTGCAACGATAGAGCTAAGGATAATTTTTCTAGATGAGGATATCTAGTTTCAACATCTAATAAGGACTTACTTACGTAGTAGATAGGAGATAGTTTACCTTTGTCCTTCCTTACCAAGACTGCACTTATGGTAATTTCTGCAACAGCAAGATAAACATATAACCTTTCCCCTTCCTTTGGTTTAGACAACAGTGAGGGATTCGATAGGTAGGCCTTCAAATCTTAAGAGCTTGTTGGAATTCTTCAGCCCATTCGAACTGGTTCTGCTTCTTCAAGACTGAGAAGAATTTAAAACTCTTCTTTGAAGATCTGGAGATGAATCTTCCTAAAGCTGCAATCCTGCCTGTTAATATTTGAACTTCTTTTTTGCTCGTGAGCATATCAGGTATTTCTTCAATAGCTTTAATCTGAGCATGATTTACTTTAATACCTCTATTTGATACGAGAAAACCCAAGAGTTTACCTGATTCGACGCTAAAGGCACATTTTCTGGATTTAATTTCATGTTATACCTGTGGAGGATCTCGAAAGTAATCGAGAGATGATGGAAATGATCTTATGCTTGAGTTGATTTCACCAACATGTCATAAATGTATACCTCCATCATTTTTCCAGGAATTCTTGGAACATTTTGATCACTAGCCTTTGATACGTGGCTCCAACATTTTTCAAGCCAAAAGGCATGACTTTGTAACAATAAGTCCCCCTCTTCATCGATCACTTGATTCTTGAACGATCCCTGCTTTCTTTTATTTTTGCTTGACAGGTACGAAGAATGGGTCTTCATTTAGTTTATGAGTCATCACTTCTGGGGGTATACCTGTCGTATCTGAATGGGACCAAGCAAATAATCTGCGTTAGCTTTTAAGTATTCAACTAACTTACCATTTCTGGTTGGGCTTAGCCTTGCGCCTATATGGGCTTTTTGCGCATGTTCATGTTCAAACAGCGGAACAGCTTCGAGCTCCTCAAAAGTTGTCTTGATATTCTCATTTGCTTCTGGTTCTTGAATAACATCAGGTCTGGAATCCATGTCTGTGTCTTAGTGTGATATCCGTGCTGATTTGCTTCACCGTATCTTTAACGTTTCCTTCCGTGTCTGTTTGAATTTTTTTCTCGTCCTTTGATTCTTCCGCTATTTCTTCTTTATTGGAATGTATCACTGAATTGATGTTTCATGAGGTCTGTTGATCACCTCGAATCTGTTGGGTTCCCCATTTAGAAGGGAATTGAATCACCTGATGTAGAGTAGATGGTACTGCTCCCATATCATGGATCCAAGGTCTCCCCATGATTACGTTATAAGCCATATCAGTGTCAATGACTTGGAATTTTGTATCCTTGATAACGCCTTTTGAATAGGTACTAAGCTCGATTTCTTCTTTTGTTATGACAGTAGAGTTGTCGAACCTAGACAAGGAACGTGCTTTTGGAATTATACAGTTCCCCATCAACATATCTTCCACAACTCTCAACAAATGATATCAACCGAGCTACCTGGATCAATTAACACTCTTTTCACGTTAGTGTCATGTATAAGTAAGGATATTACCAGTGTGTCATTGTGTGGAAGTAATAATCCATCAGCATTTGCGTCGTTCAGCCTCCGTTTATCACGTTTACTGTTCTCTTTGGTGAAGGTGGCTTTGGGGGTTCCTTCCTGTTCTTCAAATATGCATGTTTATCTTTTTCACTAAACAGTTCTGTTAGGTAGCCTTGTTTTAATAAATGTTCTACCTCACCTTGCAATAACCTGCAATCTGACGTTCTGTGCCCATGATCATCGTGAAATTCGCACAAGAAGTCTGGATTCCTTCTGTTTGGATTCGATCTCATTTCTTTGGGCCATCGAACTTTATCACCCATATTTCTTTATAAAGTAATTAATTCAAAAGTACTTACATTGAAATTGTATCCAATTCTTACATTACCTCTATTTCGCTCGTCTCGATCCTTTCCGGATCTTGATAATGATGAGCTCGAATCTTTATTTGGCGGTCAGTGTTCAGACTGTTTGTTTTCAAATTTGGAACGAGTCTCCCGTCCCGAAAGTCCCATGTATGGATCGTACATGTTCTTACAGGTTCTCCTTTCTGATTCGGAGCGTCTAGAACTGGTCATGTCTTCTGTTTTTGATTATGCAATGGTATCTTCTTCTATTCGTAACTTGGTGTTGACCCTGTTATATAGATCGTTCCATGTCGTGTCTGGGAAATATCTCAAGCTTTCTTTGAGTCTTCTCGTGGCTTCCGAGCTTTTATCATTCAAATTACTTGCAAATGCCATTGCTGCCCAATTATCAAACACTCTTGGAAGAAACATTCTTTCACGTTGGAATCTGTATATGAATTCACGTAGCAACTCCATGTCTTCTTGTTTTCTTTTGAATATCTTCCATTCTTTTTTCTACTTTTTGTGCACCGAAATGTGCTTTTATGAACGAACCGGCAAGCTCAGCAAAAGAATCAATAGAATTTTCGGTAAGAGAGAATATCATGTTAATGCTCTTTTGGTGAGGTTTTCTCCAAACTTCTTGACCAAAAAAGATTCAATTTCTTTCTTAGTCAAGTCATTGCCTTTTACTCATGTGGTGAAAGCAGTAACATGATCACGTGGGTCGGTTGTCCCATCGTATTTTGGTATGTTAGGCATTTTGAATTTCTTGGGAATAGGCAATGGTGTTGCACTTGGCTTCCAAGGTTGTTGAGAATATCTATCAATGTCAATACCCTTGCAGGTGGTATGCCAGGAATTTGTTCGATACGATCGTTTTTTCCTTCACCTATTTCTGCAAGGTTAGTAGTAAAGATTGTAAATCTGAATTATTAGACATACCTGGTCTTCCTTGAAGAGACTCATTTGGAGTGCCTCTACTGCCTGAATTTGATAGTCCGGACTGTGGGTTTTCCACAATTGCGGTGTTGTTTGGAGGAGGTGTAGGTGATACAGCTGGTAGCCCCCTCATGAAAGCTTGAAGAGCTTCATTCACATATTCCCCAACCATTTGCTTCACAGGGTCTTGTTCCCCTGTTTGCTCATTTCCAGTTTGATCATTATTTTGAGTTGTAGATCTCCCTGGGGAGTGGTCCCTTGAACCTCGTGGGATCCCTGAGGTGATGGGGCTGGAGATCCAATTTCCTGTTGGTTTTTATCGTTGGCGTTTGACATGATTCGTGAAAGGTTGTTTGAGAAAAAACAAAGATTATCAGCTTCCCGGTAACGGAACCAATTTTTTTAACCAAAGAATTAGATTCTCTGAAAAGCTATTTTAAAAGTACTCGGGCTTCTGATAACCAAGAAAATTGACTAATAATAATAATTAGATTCGCAATAAGAAAGCAATAAGAATGCGTAAAATTAAATATATTTCAGTAGTGGTTCGAATGTGTCCATACAAGTGATATTTTACTCCCTTTTATAGGGAATTTCTAAATATAACGCCAACTTTTCTTAATGATTGAGCATTAATGACTAATAATATCGTTAATGTAACGTTACAATATGTAATCATAACTGTTGCGTGAAGAATATGTAACGTTTGGCTCATTGATTGAAGATCTTTGAATCTACCCTTTATTCTGCCTCGGTTCATTCTGACCGTGTCTCTTCAACTCCTCAATTAGATTGGGATCCCGCATCTAATTGTCTCGTGGGTGTGTTGTTCCGTTCCTCTTTATCTCGTACCTCTTTGTAAATTTATGACCAGTTGTAATGTTTCTATTGCTCCACATGGACCGTGTTGTCATCAGAAATATTACAGGTGTGAAGCCTATTTTTTACCAATACACTCCCCCTATGGAATTGCTAGCTATCTGAAATGCTTGGTGATCGAGGAAGACCAAGCTATGATGAATGTTGTGGGGGCCGCTTGTTTGTTTAATGAGGCTCAACACGCTCTGAATCGGGGAACTTTGAGAGTCTCTTTCTTGTTTCTTTTAAACTTAGAATTGTAGGATATTCTAACATCCTCTTCCTTACTTGTAGGCTTCGTTGTTGCATCACAAGGCTTTCCTTAGAATTCAGTAGGAGCACGAGGTTGAGGTTCAGGACCTCATTGAGAAAAGTGATACCTACAGGCTTCTCAGTGAGAAGCTTCAAGCCGATTTGGTTGCGGCTAAGGATGAGCACATCGATATGACCGAGCAGGTATTCTGAGTACTTCATGATAGTGAATATGAGTTGGAGATAATGACTAGCGATCTGATTCTGCAGCTCCGGCAGAGGCTCCAGCATATCGGACAGCTCCAAAAGCAGGTGGGCGGGATACAGGCTGAGGCTAAAGCATTCAAGAAGAACATGGATATCCTATCCTCAAAAAAGGAGACCGTCCAACCACAATTTTAGTCGGCCGAGATTCAACTCCAAGCTGCAAAAGAGAAAGCCTAAGTGCAGGCCGAGAAGATCAAGGAACTTCAATCTTAGCTGGATTTTGCCGTTTCTGACAAAGCAAGCTTGGCCAACAAACTCGAAGCGGCCAAATCTGAGGTCGCCGCAGCCGGCATCAATGCTGATGATAAAGTGGCCCAGTTCAAGGTCGACGTTGAGGCCATCCAATCCAAGTCTAAGAGCATGGTAGATCATGCAAAATGACAAGATCTAAGGGAAGCCCTCGAGGAAGCTCATGCCTAGGGCTTCGATATTATGGCTGAGATTGAAAATGCTTAAGCGGAAGAAGCCCAGGCCCGGAAGCAGTCCTTCCCCGAGGAGGACTCCAATAGCCTAAGTGAATCCTAAGACGAGGAAGATCCCGAGGACAGAGATGCGACCTTCGATGAAGACCAAGCCACTTAGGACTTGTATTTTGTTGTTCTTCTTTCTGCACTTTTTCTGAGGCCGTTTTGGCTATTGTAAATTTTTGGATAAGGATGATTTGGCCCCTGTAAAAACTATTCTGTCTAAATATAAGGCTTTCTTTGTCCCTTTCCGCTCTTAAATTTTTCCTTTGCTTTATTATTTGCACTCGCAAAGGTTGAAATGCCTTAGCATGAAATAATAAGTTTGTGTTCGAGGGTACGAACAAACCTTGCCTTTATTGCCTTTCTGGGTTAAGCCATTATTGGGGTTCGATGTTACCGAAGTTTTTTCCCCGAAAATATCTTAAGTTTTATGATTTTTCCGAGAGGTAGCCTTTAGAACCGGTTGTGAAAGGATTTTTTTCTTTTCGAAGGCCTATTTGTGTTACGGATTTCGGACGTCTCCGAGCCGTGTTAAATTGGTTGTAGCTTCTAGTTCAGGAGATGCCCATTGGGCCAGTTTTCTTATTTTATCCAGGCTTTCTCGGGATAATAGTCCCCGAGTGGGGTAGCCATGGCCTTTAGAAATCAAGGGCCTATCAGGTCTTTTGCCCCCGAGGCCCGATGACTTGGGCTTTTTGATTTGGACGGCTGTCCCCGAGTAAGGGAGTGGTCGTTCGTATTCCGATTTAAGTATTGCCCTTGGGCTTGTTATTTTCGGAAGTACGAAGCTCTTTAAGAGATGTAAAGAGGGAAAAGTTTTTTAATACAAGATGTTTGCAAGGAAAGTATTTCTTTATTCTCGATCAAAACAGTCATACACGCATACATGTTTATGCCTGGGCTTGAACAATCTATGCGGGCACGGTTCGTTTTGATCGTTTGGCCCCTACAATAAGTCTTATCTATCGAGACCCTCATTTTATGAAGTATTTTCCTCGCTAGAGTTGATATTCGAAGATAACGCATATCCGAGGGTAGCCACCCCCCTCCCCCCCAATATTTGAGGTTGATTGCAAAGGAACCTCAGATATTGTTGAGTTTATCTTCGATGCTGATTCATAATCAGGCCTGATTCTAAGTTAGCACGATTCACTATTGCCTCATTAAAAATCTCGTCGAAAAACTTGTTTGGGACAAAACCAGTCTAAGGGAAAAAGAGTGCAACACGTGCTTTTGGACCTAAAGATTTTGTTCCATTCGCCGAAAAATCCATCGTCGATTCTTGTTGACCACCTACAAGTGTTAGTCTGAAATGAAAGTAAATAGAAAAGGAGTTGTACCTTAGTACTAACACCATTTTAGGTGAGATATGTTCCAATTGATCGGCAGTTGTTCTCCATTAATCATTCCGAGCTTGTAGGACCCTTTTTCCGGTGAGCTCAAGAATCTGGTATGGTCCTTCCCCATTCGGACCCAATTTCCCTTCATTCGGGTTTGAGGTGTTGAGGGTGACTCTCCTTATCACTAAGTCCCCGACGTTAAAATACCAAAGATTGGCTCTTCGATTGTAGTATCTCCCGATCCACTATTTTTGGGTGGCCAATCGGACGAGGGTGCTTCTCGCCTTTCATCGAATAATTCTAGGATTGTATTCATGGCCTCTTCATTTGACTCCTTTGTTGCATATCAGAACCTGATACTCAGCTCTCCAACCTCGATTGATATTGTAGCTTCGGTTCTATAAACTAATGAGAACGGGGTAGCCCCAATACTAGATTTCGATGTTGTGCGGTATGCCCAAAGGACTTCGGGTAGAATTTCCTTCCACTTTCCTTTTGCATCAGCTAGCCTCTTCTTAAGATTTCAGATGATGGTTTTGTTGGTCGATTCGGCTTGCCTGTTCCCACTGGAATGATAAGGTGTTGATAGGATTCTTTTGATCTTGTGATCCTCGCGAAATTTGGTCATTTTGCTGCCGATGAAATGCTTTCTATTAACGCACACAATCTCGAAAGGTATCCCGAACCGACATATGATGTGATCCCAAATGAAGTCGATGACTTCCTTCTCCCTAACTTTCTCGAAAGCCTATGCTTCAACCCACTTAGAGAAATAATTAGTCATAAATAAAATAAATTGAGCTTTACCTGGAGCCTATGGAAGAGGGCCAACAGTGTCCATTCTCCACTTCATGAATGGACACGGGGACAAGACCAAATGGAGTAGTTCCCCGATTTTTGAATCATCGGTGCATGTCTTTGACACTTGTCGCATTTTCGAACAAACTCTTTCACATCTATCTCCATGTCGATCTAGTAGTATTCGGCTATGATTACTTTGTGGACCAATGATTCGGCACCAGAATGATTTCTGCAAGTGCCCTCGTGGACTTCCCTCAGAACTTATTCGGTGTCTCCCGGTCCCAGACATATTTCTAGTGGACCATCGAACATTCGTCTGAATAGGGTTCCATCATCAGACAAGGTGAGTCGTGTTGACTTTGTGTGCAGGGATCTCGATTCTTTTGGATTTGAGGTGAGCTTCCCATTCTTCAAATAATCTATGTATTTGTTTCTCCAATCTAAGGTCAAACTTGTTGAATATATCTCGGCGTGGCCTTCTTCGACCGCTGACCTCATAAGCTGCACTACAGCCCCCAAATTGAGTTTGTTGTCTTCGACCGATGACCCTAAGTTTACGAGGACATCGACCTCACAAGTCTGATCCCGAGGCACATGTTGCGAAGTCCATTCCTTAAATTGTTGTAAAGTTACTTGTAGCTTATCCAAGTATCTTTGCATTCGCTCTTCTCGAACTACAAAGGTCATGTTGACCTGATTCACCACGAGGAAGGAATCGCATTTGGCTTCAATCACCTCCGCTCCCAAGCCTTTGGCTAGTTCGAGACCTATAATCATGGCCTCATATTCGACCTTGTTGTTAGTCAATTTGATAGTTCTAATAGATTGTCCGACCATGTTACCTATGGGTAGTTTTAGCACGATGCCGAGTCTGAACCCCTTTGCATTCGAATTACCATCCGTAAAGAGGGTCCAGATTCCGAGGATGTACCCAGTTTTACTAACAGTTCTATTTCAACCTTGAGTACAAGGGCCGGCGTGAAGTCAACCATGAAGTCTGCCGATATTTGAGAATTAATGGTTGTTCGGGGTCGATATTAAATATCATACCTGCTGATTTCTATGGACCATTTGGCCAACCGTCCCGAAATCTCGTATTTATGCAAAATATTTCAAAGTGGATAAGTTGTTACAACACATATGGGGTGACATTCAAAGTATGGTTTCTGTTTCCTAGAGGCGCTTATCAAAGAGAGCGCAAAGTTTTCTAGGTAGAGATACCTGGTTTGAACTCACCTAAGGTCCGACAAATATAGTAGATAGGGAATTTCATAACTCATTCTTCGCGGACCAGGACTCCACTTACCACTATCTCTAATACTGCAAGATACATGTAAAGTTGTTTGTCTGCTCTCAAAGTGTGAAGCAGAGGCGGGCACGATAAGTACTGTTTAAGCTCTTCCAAGGCTTGTTGACATTCTCGAGTCCATGTGAAGTTACTCTTCTTCTTCAGCAACAAGAAGAATCGATGACTCTTATCGGAGGACCTCGAGATAAATCACCCCAAGGCGGCTATGCGCCTGGTAACCTTTGCACGGGTTTTACGTTTTCTACTACCGTGAAGTCCTCGATAGCTTTGATCTTTTCGGGGTCGATTTCGATCCCTCTGTTGGATACCATGAAACCGAGAATTTTTCCTGAGCCGGCCCCGAATGCGCACTTTTCCGGGTTCATCTTCATGGTGTATTTCTTCAGTATAAGTTTCCTGCAAATGCTTCAAGTGGTCCTCTGCTCGCAGGGACTTAACTAGTATGTCATCAATATAAACTTCCATAGATTTCCCTATTTGTTCTTTGAACATCCGATTTACTAGATTTTGATAAGTGGCACCAATATTTTTCAATCTGAATGGAATTACATTATAGCAATAGGTACCATACTTAGTGATGAACAAGGTATTTTCATGATCTTCTAAGTTCATCTGTATTTGGTTGTACCCGGAATATGCATCAAGAAAAATAAGGATCTCATGGTCATCCGTGGCATCGATCATGCTATTAGGCAAAGGAAAATAATCCTTGTGGCATGCTTTATTTAGATCTTTAAAATCTACACACATCCTAAGCTTAATCCTTCTTAGGGACTACTAATATGTTTTCTAACCATTCGGCATATTTTTCTTCCCAGATGGACCCTATTTTTAGGAAGTTTGGTTACCTCGTCTTTGATGAAAATATGTTTGACCTCAGACTTGGTTCTTCTTTTTTGCTTCACTGGATGGAATTTCGGGTCCAGGATTAGTTATGGGTGTTGATTTCCGGTGGGATCCCTGTCATATCGAGTTGGGACCAACCAAAGCAATCCATGTTTGTTTTAAGGAATTGAATAAGTTTTCACCTAAGCTCGGGAGCTAGCCCCGTGCCCAGGTATACCTTTCATTCGGGCTGATGTTCGGTCAGTATGACTTGTTCCAGCTCTTCGACCATTGACTTGGTGGCGTCGGAATCATCGGGGACTATGAAGGATCGAGGGACCCCATAATCATCATTCTCGTCAGTCCCCTATTTCTCTGGTTAGGTCGAGGCCGGTGTTTGTGGTTTCTATTTGGCCTCCTATTTTCCCCTCAAATTCGACCATTTCATTGATGAGAGTGCCGATATCGGTATCACTTCATTGACGACAAATATTTCCTTGGCGGCGGATAGTTCCCTGTAAACAGTTTTGACTCCCTCTGGTGTCGGGAACTTTAGAACCTGGTGATGGGTCGAGGGCACTTTCCTCATGTTATGGATCCACGGCCTCCCGAACGGGGCGTTATACCTCATATCGCCCTCGATCACATGGAACTTCGTCTCTTGGATGGTCCCCGCCACATCACTGGCAACGTTATCTCGCCTTTGGTGGTTCTACATGCCATATTAAAGCTTCTTAGTACTCCGACCGGGGGGAAAACATGATCCTATAGGCCGAGTTATTCTATGACCCTCGATCGAATGATGTTGACCAAGCTACCTAGATCAATTAAAATATGTTTAACTTGAGTTATATTCATAACAGATATTACCAGTGCATAGTTATGGGGTTGAATGATCCCTTCTGCGTCCTCGTCGTTGAAAGACAAGGTTCCTTCCGGTACGTAATCCCAAGTTTGCTTCTCCCTTATGATCGATACCTCAGTCCATTTTAATACTGGTCCTTGGGGAATATCGACCCCTCAAAAAATCATGTAAATGACATCTTGCAGTTCTTCTTGTTCGTTCTGTCTGTTGGAATCTCTGTTTCTGAAGTGATTCTTGGCTCGATCACTTAAGAATTCACGAAGATTCCCCTCGTTGAACAACTGGTCTACTTGTTGTCTGCAATCTTTTGTTCTATGGACATGGGTGCCATGATATTTTCACATCTGGTTGGGATTAATCTAGGATAGATGGGTCTGCAGAGGTCGAGACCATCTAGTATCCTTTATGCGTCCGATAGCCGATACGATGTCGAATGCATCAATGTTGAAGTTATATTCTAACAGTTGTGGTGCTTCTTTAGGCCCGGCATTCCTGTCGTAACATTTATTTCTCATGAGCCCTTGTGAGCTCTAGCCTCGATCATTTCTCCTTTCACCTCGAATAGGGTTATGCCCAGGCTTAGTGCCTCTACGATCTCCATTATGTGGTTGGTAACGATCCCTGCTCGAACGTGGTTCTCGGTCAATGTCCCTTTTGACTCTGTCGACGGGCCTGATAGGATAAACGAACCCGTAAGGAATCCTCAGCTGGTCGTCTTCGACTCTAATCTTCGATTGGTACCAATTATGCATATCGGTCCTGGTAACAATTGGATATTCAATCAAGTTATGCATTAACTGTTTTGAAGCCACTAAGCTTAGTACATTTAGTCCTTGAGTGAAGGCTTGAACGGCCCAATTATCAGCGACAGGTGGTAGATCCATTTGTTCCATTTGGAGGCGAGACACAAACTCTCTAAGCCTCTCGTTATCTTTCTGCTTTACCTTGAAGAGGTCTGACTTCCTAGTCTCAACCTTTATGGCTCCGGCGTGCGCTTTAACGAAAGAATCTGCAAGCATGGCAAAAGAATCAATAGAGTTGGGTGGAAAATTATAGTATCATATCATCGCTCCCTTTGACAGATGTTGATACTTAATTTTTCCCTATATTTTTTTTAAAATGCATATATATCTTCAGAACAATGCATGAGCATCAATTAAATATTTTTTTTCATAATTTTTGTATTTTTAAAGGATTTTTAATTAATTTATCCCAATATTTTTATTGTATAAATAATTACTAATTGCATCAAAAATGGGTTTACGATAATTTTATTTTCTTAATTTTATCATTTATATCTATACTAAGTTTTAATTATTTCATGAATAACCATATTTACATTTTAGGGTTATAATTGCAATAACTTTGCAATAATAGCCCACAAGTGCATAATTACTTTATTTCACAAGAAAATGACATTTTATATTTTTATAATATTAAGTAATCATTTTTTATGCATAAAAATTATTTTTATAATTTATTAACTATTTTTAAATTATTTACCAAATTATTGGGTATTTAACAAGTATCCTCTTTTAGTTTGTTTTAATTTCGGACCTGGCCCAAGATATGACCCCCCAGCCCAATCAAAATCACAGCTCAATACCCTGACCCAATTTTTTAACTCGCCTAACCCCTCAGATCGAATCCTGACCGTTGATCTCAAAAGATCAACGGTCCAGGATGTTGTTACCATTTTTAATTAATCCATAACCCCCAAACCCTACTCATTTCCTTCATTCCGCCGCCCCTGTTTCTCTTCCCTCCTCTCTTCTCTCTCACTCTCCCTTAACGCTAGCCACTGTCGCTGGAAACCCTTCAATCTATGGGGTTTCACTTGGATTTTAGGCCCCAGATGGCCTCATATCTTCACTGGTTGTTCGATTTTGTTGTTGTCTGAAGGAATCTCGAAGAGATTCAACTCAGACTTGGTCCAAAACCTTTCATTTTTCTCGACAAACCTGCCTGGGTTCATCTCCGTGTTTGTGAGTACTACTATCTTCATGTTTATGGCTTAAATCTATGGTTCCAAACCGGGTTTTCTTCTCACACCTGTCATGTTCAAAACCATAGTCTCTTTTCACTCAAGATTGTTCAGATCTTTGTAGATCTGAGACGTTTTTAAGTTTGTCTGATATTTCTCTTTCAAAAGATTCTATTTTTCTTATTATTAACCGATTTTTAATGTTTCTCTAAAACTAGGGTTCATCTCTTTGTGTTTCTGCAAAACTTTTCTAAAGAGTTTGAATGTTTAAATATGTTTCCCTTTGTTTGCTTGACTGGTTTTCATATCTATGTTCTAATTCCTCGGGTTTCTACTTATTTCGCTGTTTATTTTGATATTTTGCCCGTTATTCTTTAGTTCTATCAATTAAAAAGAGATTAATCGATTGTATTGCCTAATTATAGTTCAAAATTATATTCTCTACTGAGATTGGTATTTCTCTGTGATTTTTACCTATTTTCCTTATTTGTGACCCATAATTGGTACCACCTGCCTTAATTAGTTTATTAGCCAGATATATGGGATTTAATTGCTTTAGCCGACCCCCAGATGATCATTGATTAATTTTTTTACCTTATTTAACCTCTAATTTGGCTGTTAATTGATTCTCCCTGATTTGAGGGATGTTTTCCGGATTTTATTTTACTAATTAGTTGAGTTTAGCCCCAATTAACTGGTTAATTTTATTCGCATGCATTATTTGTGAACTGTAATTTTCTTTGCCTTATTTGTCTTCTCTGTTGAATGCTATATAAACTCTTATTCTGATTTTTTTTCCAAACACAAGAACACACACTGAAAGATACAGAAACACCTACACACACAAACTCTTACTCACACACTCTTAATTGTAGTTCTCTCTTTTAATTATACTTGTTGCACTGTCTAGTCGGCTGAAAGCCAATGCTTGACTCTTGGATCCTATTTGCATTCACTTTCATGTTGCTATCTCTTAACTGGCATGCCCCTGTTTCAGTTATCATGTCCTATTCAATATGCTATGTAGTCAGTCTACTATAGACATCAACACGCCTCTGATTGCTCTATGTTCTTGTTTATTGCTCTCTTAACTAGCATGCCTAAACTCCTATTAATTTGTCATGTCCTATATGTTAGTATGATTAGTGTACTTAGAATATCCATGTTTGATCCATGACACTTCTTTACTTGTGTCTCATCTAGCATGCCTCAATTCCTGTCCTGTTCTAGGTGTTGATAATTTACCTTAGTATGCTCCTAGTCAATTCATGATTTCTGTGTATCTCTTTCAAGATTAAGGTGTTTTAAATCCCTGCTACCCTTTTCTGTATAACTGTCTGATTAGTCACTTAATTTCATCATGTTGTTCTCTGTTTAATACATGGCAGTATGATTCCATCTAGTAATGGTAAATGGACTAAGTCAACTCAGGCAATGTGAAACCTTGTTTGACTCAATTGTGACTCTGTTTTGTCTATGATTCCAGTGTTCCTAGTGATTGTTTAACTACTAGAATTAATGTCTGAACTCAACCTGCTAAATGTGGTTCTGTTTATAGTTTTTGTAATCTTGTAATCTGTTTCTACTCACTCCTAGAATCCAAACTGATTTTTTTTTTCTAAAATTATTTCCTACTTTTATATATTATTTTCAACTCCTACTCTTAGATATCTAGGGTCATATCCCCCAGTGTGAGCACTGCCTAGAAGTCCATGAGACTCTTCCGAACTCTGACACATTGGGGCTGGCCTTCCAAACTTGTTTACAAAAATTGTTTCTATGAAAGGTTCTCAGACTATTGGTGTCCGATTGTGTTATGGATTATTGGTGTACCTCAGAATTGCTTGAAGACCTGGTTCCAGGTTGACATTGGGTTTGACAAGGCTCCCTATAGTATAGTGATTTTCATTATGTAATTTATTTTTATTGGCCTGTAATGATAATATTTGTAAAAATAGATATGGGGTTATTAGTAAAAGCTGGGGAGGGATTTTATATATCTTTGTTGGGTTCGGGTAGAAATCATGCCCTATAGGTTATTGTGGTGATCATTTATATGCATGTCATTAGAAACCATTGCCTATAGGACTTATCTCATTCTTTGTAATCCTGAATTCTTATACTTTGCATCCTAGGAATCTTGTTATAGGACGTTTATCAATTCTGCATCGAAATCCATGCTTATGCATATTCTCAAGTCTTAATGTGCATTAGAAACCATGAATATAGGATCTTCTTTGGGAAACATTAAACTTGTATAACATTATGTTAACACCTCTGCTCGCTTAGATATCATGTCCATAGGAAATCATATTTGAAATCTGTATAAACACTTAGATATCATGCATATAATAATCAGTCTTGACACTTAGACATCGTGCCTATAGGAAATAAGTGTAAAAAATCAGTTTATGTGTTTAGATATCATGTCTATAGGAAATAATGCTTATAACTAGTTTTAGCACTTAGAAAGCATGCCTATGGGATCTAAAAGGTAAAAATCTGCCTGTTAAAATCAATCACCGGTTTATAATTATGGTTTGATTAACGTTTAGATACCATGTCTATAGGATTCTGCCGGTCATCACCTAGGCAAGCTTGTAGGATAATTAAAATACTGGGTTTAAAATTGTGATTTCTTTCTGCTTGAAACATGCCCATATTCAGTAAGCGATAAAAAATCAGTAGGCAAACTGATAGGTACTCATTGCCTCGCTGTAATAAAACTGCTATACATTCTTTCTATGCTCATTTAGATATCCTGCCTATATGACTCTAAATCATTAAATTTCTTGTTTGAATAGCATACACTTGTTCATCTATTTGTGGAGGTTAACATGAGCCCCCTTAATTGCTCTTTTTATGACATTCCTATTTGATTTTTGTTTGTCGCTTAGTTTTTCTCCTTTTAAGCAACATAGGTGAGTCTAGAATCGCCTTAAATAGAGGTCCTAAACGCATCCAGGGCCATAGATAAAGGACGGGTAGTGCACGCATAAGGTACGTATTTGATACTATTAGAACGCTTAGGTAATAATTAATAAAGGGGAGGGTAATTGGGTAGTAAAGGAGATGATGACATGTGCTCTAATGCTACATGTAACGCCTCAATTTGAGGCAGGTTACCGAGTATTGCATAGAAGTGATCCTATAGGCTAATAAACCTAGGACCACTTTAATTCCCGTTTTAAAGTAATCTATATATGTTTAAACTGCTTTATTTCCTTAAAAGACTAATTCGCTTAAATTGAGTTTTGGCCAGAACCCACCGTTATGGACCTCAAGGGGTGCCTAACACCTTCCCCTCAAGGTAATTTGAGCCCTTACCCAATCTCTGGTGATGTAAACTGGTTTATGAGTTATTTTCTTTAGGTGCCGTAACGTACCTTAATCTGTTAGGAGGAGAATCTTCAAATCCCATGCCCCGTCCCAAAAGGAAGGGAGTTGTCCCGAAATGTCAAAACCCGAACTCCGTGAGGAAAAAGGTTGCGCAATAGCATGGCGACTTTGCTAGGGAAAATTAGGCTATTACCATGACAAACTTGATTTTTTGTGAATTAGTCTTAAGCATGAGTTATTTTTATGTTAATACGTGGGTACCCTTACCCTTTTCCCTTTACTATAGAAATTTACTTGTTCCCTTGTTTTTCTTTCTTAAATGTCTTTCAATTATTAAATACTGCATTTATCATTTTTAACGTGAAAAGACTTGACAACGTGCTATTTACTGTTGCATAAATCATGATCAACATCATACTCCACTCGTGCATAATCAATCCTATAGCAACGCTTGATGAGTGTTTGCGCCCTTCCTATATATCACCCTTAAATTCGGAGAGGCTTATTTGCGGTAAAACTAGTCGATCACGATGCAGTCGACGGTTCCGTGCCATTCCCCCCTCAAGTTGTATGCTTGAGGGTACCAGTCTAGACCTCCATAGCAACCTTACTCCGATTAATTTTACATGCATCATGGTCCAACCTAGCCGGGTTAATATGTTGTTCACATGATAATCCTTTAAGACAAACCTTGTCCAAAAGTCCACCAGGGTTTCCATAATCCCAACGGACGCAACCATGATTTTATGCATTAATTTTGGAGAAATAAGTGCCAGTATGATAATCATTGATGTATAAATAGTCGTATCAGGAGGGGAAAAGGGACTAACCATATTTGTTTTGCAGAAATGAGGCACGAAGTCCCAGGTTCGGCATGGTCCGTAATATACCACCACTGCTACTAGATTGGTGGGAAGATCTTTCCTCGAGTGACAAAAAGCATGTGATGAAGGTCCTGGGAAATATACCTTCTCTGTCAAACATCCAACCGAACAATATGTTGATCGAAGCCGCAACCATGTTCTAGGATAGTGAAAGATCAGTGTTCCGCTTTGGGAATATAGAAATGACCCCGCTGCTGGAAGAAATAGGGGGATTCGCTAGGCTACCTTGGGACAGTCCTAGTTTATTGGTGCCAGAAAATCGCACCGCTAGGGGATTTCTGAAGATGATGGGTCTGAAAAAGAACGACGATTTGGAGTGCTTAAAGAAGTCTTATGTACCCTTTGACTACTTATATGAACTATATGGTCATAGCAAGTCCTACTGTATTTTTCATCATGAGTTCTCTATTACTTCCTTGGGTTATATTCACCGCAGAGTTTTTGTGTTCGTTGTCTTCTTCTTGGCATGATAGTATTCCCAATGCAAGGGGATAAAATCCATATCAGAATGGCTATGGTAGCTAAAACTTTAATGGAGGGAATTGAGGGAAAAACATACACTATTTTCCATATGATCATAGTTGACATCTATCGGGCCTTGGACCGCTGCTAGAAGGGGTTCAAACATTTCTAAGGTTAAAATTTGCTGCTTCAACTTTGGTTATTGGAGAATCTCCAAAAGGGTCAATATCGTCAAGAGTTTCCACGAAGGGCGTGGAGTGATCATATAGCCTTCCATCACCCTAAGAGAATGACTTATATCCTGTACAGGTTTGCTCAACAGAGAGTGCTATGGAATGGGTACAATTCTTCGACAATCTAACTGAAGATCAGGTCCAATGGATGTTCGAATGGTTCCCCACTGACGTGTTCATCATCAGGTCTAACGACGTTCCGCACTTGGTGTTGATCGGATTGAGAGGAATATACCCTTATGTTCCTATCAGGGTTATGAGAAAAGCAGGCAGGAAGCAGGTTATACCATGGGTTGCCAAAATGAGTCATTACCGGGCAGATTTTTAGGATGACGACATCCCCTACAAGTTTCAAGCTCAGTATATGTGGCACTCATATATTATTATAGAAAAGGACACCGTCAAGCCAGACAGGTATCACACAGGACATGTACGCTTTTACCTATCATGGTTGGAGGACAGCCTAGCAAGGATAGTTGAGCTAGGAAGCGGTCGGGGAAACAGGGTCATAGACGAAGATGCGGAGGCCCAAGTGAAATACAACAAACTGTGCAAAAGGATCCATGAGACCGAGGCTGAATAACTGGAGATACACGAGACAGACAAGAGATTAATCAATGAATGGAGGGACTTGGCTATCATGTCTAATGAAAGGGTGGAATATCTGGAGCAGGGTCTGATGTAGCTGGAGGAAAAGACGAGAAAGAGAGTCGCCGACTAGCAGAATGCTGAAGGAAGTGAATGAGGGCATCTAGCAAGGGTATACTTGCTATTAGGCATGCGCGAACTGGGGAACCTGATCGATGGAGCTAGGAAGATCAAGCCTGGGGAAGGTCCTTCTGGGACCAAGTAGATTAGGTTTATTTTCTTTTTCGAATGTAAGAAGGCTAAGTGCTAGTAGTGACTTATCTTATCTTAGTGTTGTTTTGGATTCGTTTATTTTACATTAATGAAATGAGGCAGTTATTGGCACCTAAGTTCTCTAAATCAACTTGTCACTAGGCCTACCTCGGGCACAACGAGGCTCCCAAAATAGGACGTGAATTTACATTCCGCAATATATGTTTAAATACCACAAATACTTCTTTTAAGAACTCTTACTGATTTGGTTACCTTTTTTTTCTTTCTTTTCTTTTGATTATTCCCATTCCCCAAGGTTGGTTCGCGCATTCCCCAGATCCAGGGGGCCTCCACCTTCTCCTCCTCTTAGTCCACCAAAAGGCAAAGGAAAAGCAAAAATGGATGACATGAACGAAATCATAAAGGATAACAATGCACATGTTGAGAATGCGGAAGCTTCCGATGATCGGGGTACTCAGGCCACAAATATTTTGGTGTCACGACTTGAGCAGAAAATACTCAAACTTCAGGGCAAGCTTGAGCAGGTCCATAGCTTAGCAAACCTTTCCCTCACACTCAACATCCCAGACATCAATCACCCAAACACCCCTGTACTACCTTAAAACACACCCAAAAATCATCCACAGAATCCTCCTGCACCTCACCAGTATACAACCCCACCTCAAAATCAACCTCTCCCTCCTCAATACCAGCAAACCACCTATCACACTCTCCAAAATACCCCACCAATTGTTCCCGAACCCCAAAACTCCATCAATGATCATCATTATGCCCAAACTCATGGCCTTCACCAGAATAACCATATATACCTAGAAACCTTACCTTACTCCACTCAACCAATCTCCTATACACCAGAATCCGTTGAGAAGGACCTACTCATCAAGAACATGGCTGAGGAGCTCCCGAATTTGACAAGTCGAGTTCAGGGTGTTGAAGGAGGTAAAAGGATAAAAGGTCAGAACTATAAAGATCTATGCATACAACTAGATGTGGAACTGTCGGAGGGTTACAAACCTTCCAAGTTCGAAATGTTTGATGGAACAGGTGATCCCAAGATTCATCTGAGGATATATTGTGAAAAGCTCGTGGGGGTCGGAAAGGATGAAAGGATTCGAATGAAACTCTTCATGAGGAGTCTTACCGGAGATGCCATGTACATAAGCCAGAATCCTAAGAAATGGGCCAATTGGGTGAGCATGGCATCCGACTTCATGGACAGGTTCAGATTTAATATGGAGAATGCGTCGGATGCCTTCTATATCCAAAACTTAAAGAATAAGCCAACTAAGACTTTCCACGAGTATGCTACTCGGTGGAGGTCGGAAGCAGCCAAGTTCAGACCAGCATTGGACGAGGAACAAATGAACAAGTTCTTTGTCCGGGCACAGGATCCACAGTATTATGAAAGGCTGATGGTTATTGAGAAACATATGTTCTCCGATATCATCAAACTTGGAGAAAAAATTGAAAGGGGTATTAAAAAGCAGAATAGTGATAAATTTTGAGGCACTGCAGGCCACGAACAAAGCATTGCAATCAGGTGGTATATTGAAGAAGAAAGATGTGGGAACAGTAATGGTTGCCCAAGGACCCAAAACTCCGTTTGTATACCAGACCCCTCCAATCTCATACCAAAAACCTTCACCCACGTACCAACCATCACCTCCCAGATACTCCCAACCAGTTGTTGCTTACCATAAATATAATTCCCAACCATCCTACTTTCAGTCGCCTCCAACTCGTCCAAATTACCAAAAATCCTGACCTAACTTCGACCACAAACCACCCAGATAATACACCGCCATTGCTAAACCCATTGACCCGTTATATGAGAGCTTGAAGGTTGCTGGTTATGTCACCCTTATTCCCGCTGTGACAATAGAGAATTCATCTCAACGGGTCAATCCGAATAAAACTTGTGCATATCATTCCGGTGTGAAAGGGCATACTATTGACGAGTGTCGGACATTGAAAGATAAGATCTAGACCTTGATTGATAATAAGGTCATCCAGGCGAAGGAAGCTATACCCAACGTCCGCAACAACCCCCTCCCAGATCACATGGACGAGGGGATCAATATGATAGAAACTGATGAGGAGTGTGATCCCAAGGGATTAATTGGACTTATCAAAGAAGGTGACGATCCTAAGAAACTCGCAGTCACGCTCAATCCTATTTTGGTACAAATACAGCCTCCAGTTGAGGTTGAGGTAACCGCACCAATTCCATTTGAGGTTGAAGTAGCACCACCTACAGCCACACCTGTTCCATTTGAGGTGGAAGTAGCCACACTCTTCACAGTGACGGTATCAACCACGCCGCCCTTCAGTACCAATGTTGTACCCTAGGACTATTATGGTCGAAGCTAGAAGAAAGGGAAAAGCAAAAAAATGGAAGAATCCAGCGCTGTACAAGGGATGACCAGAACAGGAAGGGTCTATACGCCGGAACATTTGAGAGAATATAGTAAGCATGCCTCCAGAAAATTGCCCATTATTGAAACTGGTCCGGATGACCTCTGGAAGAAGGTACAAGCAAGGAAGTATTCAGTCATCGATCATTTGAACAAGACTCCCACCCAGATATCTATCATGTCACTGCTACAAAATTCAGAGGCACGCAAGAATGTTTTAATGAAGGTGTTGAGTGAAGCATATGTGCCCAACAACATCATTGGTGGAGAAATGGTTGGGTAGGTGCTAAAAAGCCACAAAATCACTTTCCAAGAGGACGAGCTTCCACCGGAAGGTTTGAATCATAACCGGGCACTGCACATCACCGTTCAATGTGAAGATACGTTTATTGCCAGAGTTCTGATAGACGGAGGATCCAGCCTCAATATTTTCCCATTAATAACACTGAAGAGGTTGGGCAAAGGCTTACATAAGATATGAGAGGGAACTATGAATGTGAAAGGATTTGACGAGTCTCAACGGGCTACCATCGGAGAAACTAATATCTACCTGCAGATGGGTCCTACATGGTTTGATGTTAAGTTTCATGTACTGGACATATCCGCCTCTTACAATCTGCTGAATTGAACTACGCTCGACCTGATTCCCGTTTAAGAGGGTATACATAGGCAGCCCTGTGGGTTCGCTCACAATTCTATAAAATTTTCATTTTTCCCTATCATGGGAAACTAGGGCAGAATTTTGAGGAGGACCCTCAAAATTCCGAAGCAAGTTCAGCCAATCGCAGCATATGGAGCAGCCAGAAATGTTGTCTAGTTAACTGGGGAAGAATTTTGAGGACCCTCAAAATTCTATGGCAGGAAAAGTCTCAATGTCTCTGATTGTGTAACAGTCACTAGTTCATCTAACCAATTTCTAAACTATATTTTACTATGTCTTTGAAACTATGCATGCCTGTTTTTGAAATAAACTCTGTTTTAGCAAATGCTGCCCCAATAATTTAAATAGGATCTTCAGACAGAGCAAAGCAAATCAAGCAAAGAAGGCGAAGGCACGAACCAACCTTCCCCCTGCAAAACTCACAATTTTTCTTTGAATGCAGAAACAAGGAACATGCACACCTTGGAATCACAAGTTTTCATAACAACAAAGATGTCTGAACTCATTCCCAGCTAAGAAATACTCTGATATCACCTATAATTTATTCATCGCATGAGGCTAAGCCTTGCCTCCATATTTGCATAAGGCTAAGCTCGGCCTTCTATATGCATGAGACTAAGATATGTCTCAATCTTGCATGGGGCTAAGCTCTGCCTCCCTATCTGCATAAGGCTAAGCTCTGCCTTCTATTTGCATGGGACTAAGCATTGTCCCAAATCTTGCATAATGCTAAGCTATGCCTTCTCCCTGTATGGGGCTAAGAATTGTCCCGAACTTTACATGGGACTAAGCCTTGTCCCAAACCCTACATGAGGCTAAGCCCTGCCTCCATATTTACACAAGGCTAAGCTCTGCCTTCTATTTGCATGAGACAAAGCTCTGTCTCAATCTTGCATGAGGCTAAGACTTGCCTCCACATTTGCAAAAGGCTAAGCTCGGCCTTCTATTTTCATGAGACTAGGCTCTGTCTTAATCTTGTATGAGGTTAAGCCCTGCCTCCCTATCTGCATAAGGCTAAGCTCTGCCTTCTATTTGCATGGGACTAAGCATTGTCCCGAATCTTGCATAAGGCTAAGATCTGCCTTCTCCCTGCATGGGACTAAGCCCTGTCCCGAACCCTGCATGAGTCTAAGCCCTGTCTCCCTATCTGCGTAAGGATAAACATTGCCTTCACTTGCATAAGGCTAAGCCCTGCCTTCTCTTTGCATGGGACTAAGCATTGTCCCGAATCATGCACGAGACTAAGCATTGTATCTCTTGCATTATTTAATTTATTCTCTCGGGCTAAGCTCTACCCTCAACTCCATGAAATACTAAGCCTTGTCTTTTCGCGCCTAGCATCATATCTCTGCACCTCATGAGCTAAAATATCGCCAACTTGTCCGAAGGCATCATAGTCCGAAGGCACCATCCTCATAGCTGGAAGACACCATGCCATGGCCTGAGGATCTCTCAAACTTGCATATCATTATTCGAAGTTGTCATGGTTCGGAGGTACCATTTTTATGGCCCAAGAACATCATTTCATGTCCTACGAATCCCTTACTGCTCAATTTATAGCCCGGGACATCATGGTCTAAAGACGTCATCCTCAACCGTCAAAAGACAATTCTCATGGTATGAAGGGAATTTGCATCATGTTTAAATTTATGCAACGATATATGCTTGTAGCGCGTCTTTTATTTGCTGGTAACCCGATGAGCAACCATTACCCCAGCAGGAGAAATCCCTCAAACCTGACCGCTCACCGTAACCATTTCACCTATTCAAAACCTTGTAACCGTCCTTGTGATAACTCCATCAGTATATTTTGTCGGTGGGTCCATAACTACACACGGCCTGATTCCTGTAAAACCAGGGATATGTAAGCAGCTTGGAAACCAAAGTGCGGCCTATGTCTCTCAAATCAACTTTCCGGCAAAATTAGACATCATATCTTTACCCGATAACTCTTTCATCCTTCCCAAGTAAAGAGGAGAGACTGTTGATACCCAATTTTTCCCTATATTATTTTTAAAATGCATATATATCTTCAGAACAATGCATGAGCATCAATTAAATATTCTTTTCATATTTTTTGCATTTTTAAAGGATTTTTAATTAATTTATCCCAGTATTTTTATTATAAAAACAATTACTAATTGCATCACAAATGGTTTAATGATAATTTTATTTGCTTAATTTTATCATTTATATCTACACTAAGTTTTAATTATTTCATGAATAACCATATTTACATTTTAGGGTTATAATTGCAATAACTTTGCAATAATAGCCCACAAGTGCATAATTACTTTATTTCACATGAAAATGACATTTTATATTTTTATAATATTAATAATCATTTTTATGCATAAAAATTATTTTTATAATTTATTAACTATTTTTAAATTATTTAGCAAATTATTGGGTATTTAACAAATAGCCTCTTTTAGTTTGTTTTAATTTCGGAACTGGCCCAAGATATTACCCCCAGCCCAATTAAAATTACAGCCCAATACCCTGACCCAATTTTTTAACCCGCCTAATCTCTCAGATTGAATACTGGTTGTTGATCTCAAAAGAGTAGTGACCATTTTTAATTAACCCCTAACCCTCAAACCCTACTCATTTCCTTCATTCTGCCGCCCCTGTTTCCCTTCCCTCCTCTCTTCTCTCTCAAACTCTCCCCTAACCCTAGCCGCCATCACCGAAAACCCTTCAATCTATGGGTTTCCTTTTGATTTTAGGCCCCAACTGGCCTCCTATCTTCGCTGGTTGTTCGATTTTGTTGTTGTTTGAAGGAATCTCGTAGAGATTCAACTCATACTTGGTCCAAAACCTTTCATTTTTTCGATAAAACTGCCTGGGTTCATCTCCGTGTTTTTGAGTACTATAATCTTCATGTTTATGGCTTAAATCTATGGTTCCATATCGGGTTTTCTTCTCACCTATGTCATTTTCAAAAGCCTAGTCTCTTTTTGCTCAATTTTGTTAAGATCTTTGTAGATCCGAGACGTTTTTATGTTTGTATGATAATTTCTCTTTCAAAAGATTCTGTTTTTCTTATTATTAACCGATTTTTAGTGTTTCTCTAAAACTAGGGTTCATCTCTTTGCGTTTCTGCAAAACTTTTCTAAAGAGTTTGAATGTTTAAATCTATTTCTCTTTGTTTGCTTCACTGGTTTTCATCTAATTCCTAGGGTTTCTACTTATTTCGCTGTTTATTTTGATATTTTGCCCGTCATTCTTTAGTTCTGTCAATTAAAAAGAGACTAGCCGTTTTATTGCCTAATTAGAGTTCAAAATTATATTCTTTGCTGATATTGGTATTTCTCTGTGATTTTTACCTATTTTCTTAATTTGTGACCCCTAATTGGTACTACCTTCCTTAATTAGTTTATTAGCCTGATATATGGGATTTAATTGCTTTAGTCGACCCCTAGATGATCTTTGATTAATTTGTTTACCTTATTTAACCTCTAATTTGGTTGTTAATTGATTCTCCCTCATTTGAGGGACGTTTTCCGGATCCTGTTGTACTAATTAGTTGAGTTTATCCCCAATTAACTGGTTAATTTTATTCGCATGCCTTATTTGTGAACTCTAATTTTCTTTGCCTTATTTGTCTTCTCTGTTGAATGCTATATAAACCCTTATTCTGATTTTTTCCAAACACAAGAACACACACTGAAAGATACAGAAACACCTACACACACAAACTCTTACTCACACACTCTCGATTGTAGTTCTCTCTTTTACTTCTACTTGTTGCAATGTCTAGCCGGCTAAAATCCAAGGCTAGACTCTTTTACTCCTATTAATTATAATGTCCTATATGTTAGTATGATTAGTGTACTTAGCATATCCCTGTTTGATCCATGACACTTATTGACTTGTTTCTCATCTACCATGCCTCAATTCCTGCCCTGTTCTAGGTGTTGAGAATTTACCTTAGTATGCTCCTTGTCAATTCATGATTTCTGTGTATCTCTTTCAAGATTAATGTGTTTTAAATCCCTGCTACCCTTTTCTGTTTGACTGTCTGATTAGTCACTTAATTTCAGCATGTTGTTCTCTGTTTAATACATCGTTGTATGATTCCACCTAGTAATGGTTAATGGACTAAGTCAACTCAGGAAATGTGAAACCTTGTTTGACTCGATTTTGACTCTGTTTTGTCTATGATTCCAGTGTTCTTAGTGATTGTTTAACTACTAGAGTTAATATTTGAACTCAAATCTGCTAAATTTGGTTCTGTTTGTAGTTTTTTTAATCTTGTAATCTATTTCTACTCACTTCTAAAACCCAAATTGTTTTTTTTTTCTAAAATTATTTCCTCCTTTTATATACTATTTTAACCTCCTTCTCTTAGATATCTAGGGTCCTGCCTCCCAGTGTGAGTAATTCCTAGGAGTCTCATAGAGTCCATGAGACTCCTCAAAACTCTGACACATTGGGATTGGCCTTCCAAACTTGTTTACAAAAACTGTTTCTATGAAAGGTTCTGGTGTGAGCATTGCCCGGGGTCCCTGAGACCCTTGGGAACTTTGACACACTAGAATCTCGGTGTCACAACCCAAACCAATGGGCCGCAACAGGCACCCGGAACCTTACTCAACTGAGCACCAACATAACATATCTTTCTTCTTACATCATCATATACACGTGACATACGAGCCTAATAGGCCAACATAATCATTTATAAACTCAAAACATAGGCCGACAAGGCCGTACAATCTTTCACGTACACGGCATATGTCTACAAGTCTCTAAGAGTACATAAATGTCGTAAAGGTCGGGACAAAGTCCCTCCATACCAAACAATACACGTCTAAATCATACTAATCAAACAAGCGACTCTGAAATAAATGGAGCGCACCAACATCTTCCGCTGAGCTGATAGCCTACTTGGAGGGCTCTCAACCTGTCTATCGGGACCTGCGGGCATGAAATGGAGTGTCCCCACGCAAAAGGGACATCAGTACAAATAATGTACCGAGTATGTAAGGCACATAAATAAATACATAAGAGACATGGATGACATATAGAGTACATGACTCAACCTGTAAATCTGAATAACTTTGTAAATCATAAATTACTTTTAGTATCATGCATATGCGTATGAATTTCATGTCTTGCATAGGTACATGTTTCATAACATCATCAGCCTCTGAGGGCATCCCATCATATCATATCAGCCACTGTGGGCAAAATCATCATCGTATACCAGCTGATCAGGTGGTGGTGCGTATATAATGCTATAACCTTTTCCATATCCCATATACATATATATATACATACATATATACGCATATATAACGCTATTTGAATATACATACATATATACGCGTATATAACGCCGTTTGAACCATATTTCAGCCACTGTGGGCAAAATCATCATCGTATACCAGCTGATCAGGTGGTGGTGCGTATATAACGCCGTAACCTTTTCACATATCCCATATACATATATTTACATATACCAATGTGCATATGTAAATGCATGAAATGCATATGCAATACGTCAATAAATATCTCGGTACGTCATAAGGCCATTATGACTCTGATTAATATTATGAAATAAACTTTACCAACATACGTATTTTCGAGACCCATGAACAGAAGATAATAATAATTCTCATGGGGAATCAAGAATATAGACACCCCTACTATTTCTATGAATAGAGTAATTTATAGAAACTGTGTATTTGCTCGTTTCTTCAGTATAATTTGGACCATGCCAAAAGAAATAAGGGATAGCCTTAACATACCTGGAGTAGGGAAAAACTTCGTATAATATTCTTGGAGAATATTGCACCATACTCCTTTAGATCCGCAAAATTTTACGTTGCTACGATTCTTAAAAATTCTCATTGGAACCTTGTGGAGAATTTGATTGCAATTCCTGCTCCATATATTCTAACTTCCAGATGCTAATCCCGTGCTTATATATGCTTACAAAATGATACATATACAATATATATTGTTACATTAGGTTCAAGCCAAGCTAATTTTTGCAAGAATGGACGAAATGTTTTCTGTTTATGTGAACCAAGAAAGGATTTAAGTTACATTGAACGAAATTTGCTTGGAATTGAAGGTTTCTAACGTTTCAGTTCTTTTGTTTTGATTTTTGGAAAGAATGAACTTTGCTGGATCATTTTGACTTATATAGGATTTTGATACTAAATTGCTATAGGAAGATTCTTTGAATTTTAAGACTTATCTAGTTAGTTACTTAGATTTAGACACCTATACCTCTATTTAATGAGTCATCTCCTTAATTAGTTTCCTTGTGCCACATGGGAGGGCGGTGTATTTTAGTAAATTTTTATCCACTTATTAGTTAACTGGGTAGTGTTTCGTTACCCGATAATTAATCAATTACCCGCATAATTTAAAAATTATCACAAATTACTTAAAATTCTATTTATTACTAAAATACTTCATATATACTTTATATGTTATACTACCATGGTCATATGGTACCTTGCATGGTACTAGTCCATAAATACTGGGTATTTTAGCTCGGGTCGTATTTTACCCAAAATGCCAAATTTGGACAAAGTTTATTTTCTTTGACTTGCTCCCCCTTTTACCTTCATGAATTTACTAATTATAGACCGAAATTCCGTTATGGTCCAATTCTGATCGGTAATAAATACCGGGACTTTGCAATATTTGTGAAATAGCATAATCCTTATGATCTCCAAATAGTCTTTTACTTGGACTGATGTCAATTACCTTATGACAAATTCAACGTACAATACTTCAGGGTGCAACATCGTCGTAACATATTACTGCAGAGCATAACATTGTCGTAATATAATACTGCGTGACGTAATATTGACGTAATATTGTGGGGTGTAACAAGAACACTTAGTTGGGGTACATCACTCAAGCTAGAACATTATACAGCTAAATACATATAAATACAATATGACATTGACTGTTGTTCTAAATACAACAGAATACAGTTGGATTGAGAATGATGATGAGAACACTTAGTTGGAATGCATCATTAAAGCTAGAACAACATACACCTAAATATATCTAAATACATCTAAATACAACAGTAAAAGTTAGTGCTATAAGCATTTAACAGTGTTGGCACTATTGAATACATATAAATACATCAAAATACAAAGAATAGAAAAACAATGTATATTGTAATAATCACTGTATGAGGACTAAAATATATATAAATACATCTACAATTACCTTTTTGCTCAGTGTTTCTGAGCTAATTCCTTTATCGACCTCTTTCCCCTTAACCTCTAAATCGTCATCCATAAGTTTTCTTCTCTTTTTCGCATCATGAAGTGTTGATTTTTTCGGAGATTTCTTAAATTGGGCTTGTTTTGATGTGTCATTGCGCATTTTTTTTCTCTTTTCTGCAGCTGTATTTGCTGCTGAACTTGCAAATACATGTTCCGCTTGAGTGATTTACAAATCGAACGATGGCCCTTCGAAATTGAGTGCTTTGGTCGGTATACCTCGGGTAACCCTCTTGCAAGGAGTTGAATCAACCAATGGAGAAGAAATTTTGAGTTTTCTATAAAAGCATAAGAATGATGATTATTTCTAAAGAAATAGTAAAGAGATACAGAGGAATACAGGTGCCAGCGAAAATCTAACAAGTTTAACACGTACCACAATTTTTTGGAGCAATCAATTTTGAAAATTGAGAGAAAAAATGGAGATGAATCAGTTGATAACGGTGGTTGTATTCGTGGGGAAGATACTTGGAAGAGAGATAGTGGAGAGAGATTGTGGGTTTAGCAAAGTTGTATACTATACGGTGTTATTGTGAGAGAAAGAATAGAAAGTAGGAGAGATAAAAATATTTTATAGCGTATTTAATGGTTTAACAGTAAGAAGTGACCATAAATACATAATTTGCTATAAAACCTAAAAGGTAGCTATAGAAAATAATTTTTTAAAAAGGTATTTATTTATAATAAATAAGATATAAATATTTATGAGGTAAAATTTTCTTATATAAAAGAGGTCAAAGAAAAGTGAGGTGACACCTCTCTCAAACTAGGATTTTTGTTTATCTTTTTCCTCATTTTTTGGGTTTTCCTCTATTTTTAATTTATATAATTTGTTAAAAAATTTAAAAGTCACCTCATTTAAAGAAAAGATGTAATTTCCCATTTTTGGTGCATTTACTGTTGCCTCCCCATTTTCTATATGTTACTTTTTCTTCCGATGTCTTTTTGTTTTTTCCCCATGGATTATGCCTTATTGTATTCCATGCATGAGGGTTTTATAAATAAATTTTGCCATTATTGAACAATGCATGTCACGACCCGAAATTCCATCTTCAGGTCGTGATGGTACCTAACGTTGTACCCGCTTGGCAAACCAACGTTTTAACTGAATCGATTTAATATCAAATGAAAATAACAACACTGACTAGATAAAAGAGATAAATTGCGGAAACATTAACATAAATCTAAATAACAACAGCTAATAACGCTGGAATCCCTTTAAGTACAAAACCCAGAATTGGAGTCACAACCTCAGGAACTAGTATAAGATTTGACTAAAAACAACAGGTTGAAAATAAAATGATGTATCTGTCTGGAAAACACATAAAAGACAGAATGAAAGATAGACAGGGACGCTGAGATCCCCGAACGCCATGCGGAACTACCTCGGTGTCGTCTGGAATGGACTGAAGGACACTCCCACTAGCGATGTCCACTGGGTCCGACTGCGTAAGAAGTGCAGGTGTAACATCAGTACAATCGACCCCATGTACTGAGTAAGTGCCGAGCCTAACCTCGGCGAAGTAGTGACGAGGCTAGGACACGACAACAAGTTGTATCTGTGCAGTTCAATAGTATAGTAGAAACTAAACAAGAATACAATTACGGGGAAGAACAAGCTGGGGGTAAGGGATAGCAAATACTGAAATGACGGAAACGAAAACAACAGTCTAAAATATCCGAAAATAATAACGGGGATTGACAACACAAATTAAACAGTGAAAAGAAACGGCACAACATGCCCCCTCGTGCATAACAATATAGAATATGGCACGGAATATCCTCTCGTGCATAAACAACATAAACATGGCACGGAATGTCCCCTCGTGCATAAAACATCACAATCACGGCACAGAATGTCCCCTCGTGCATAACAATATAAAATATGGCACGGAATGTCCCATCGTTCATAAACAACATAAACATGGCACGGAATGTCCCCTCGTGCATAAATAGTAATCAATCGGTACGACATCACCCTTCATGCTTTTACTCTCTTCCTCACTATGCAAATTATGATGTAATCAATGTAAATCATGGCACGACATCACCCTTCGTGCTTTATACTCTTCCTCACCAAAAAAAATGACGATATCAATGGCAAGGAATGTAGCATAGTGGAAATACAATTCAAAATCACCCGACAAGGGGAAAGTATCAGTCAATATCATAACTATTGCCGGCAAGGGTCTCAGCTATAACCAATCATTTCTAATATATCCTTTACATACATCATGAGTTTATCAACTAGAGTTTTCAACAATAATCAACTTCCAAGTGGAGACAATTGCATATTATAATGAACATGGAAGTAATAATAAGATTTTTATCGAAAATAGACTCACGGGCATGCTTGACACACAATGCATAGGTACTCGTCACCTCACCTATGCATTGAACATGATAAACACTTAACACATAGCATACAATACCTATTCCCTCACCAAAGTTAGGCAAGACACTTACCTCGGGTCCAAAAATAGCAATCAAGCATCTAACACTGCCTTTCCTTTTGAATTCAACTCCGGAACAACAATATCTATACATAATTAACTTAAGTATATCAATAATGACACAATAAATCGATCCCATAGCCTAATCATCTATTTCCTAGCATTCTTCCAAAAAATACCAAAATTTGACCCCGGGCCCGCTTGGTCCAAACACGAGGCTCGAACTAAAACCCGATCACCCATACCCCCACGAGTTCAAATATATGATTTGTTTTGAAATCCGACCCCAAATTGAGGCTGAATTACCCAAAATCCCATAAGCCCTAACTTTACCCAAAACCTCTAATTTCTAGTTTGATTTTTGGATTTTAGGCCTAAATTCTAGTGATTGTTGAAGAAAATTGGAAGAAAATGGAGTTGGAATCACTTACCTAGGGAGCTATGGTGATGGAAGCCTTCAAAAATCGTCCAAGGGATGTGGGAAAGAAGGGGAGTGGTGAAATATGATGAAAATCCCGAAAGGATTCTGTTTTGGACTTAAAAAAATAACTGGACGGATTTGTTCTCTGTGATCGCATAAGAAGGGTTGCGATTGCAGAGAAGGAAGATACCCCTACTGTGCGACCGCAGAAAGAAGAGTGCGATCGCGGAAGGACCTGACCCAGACGTCTGCGATCGCGGATGAAATAGTGCGATCATAGAGAGGCGCTACCCAGCCCCCACCCGACTCCACTGTCACACTATGTGATCGCGGAGGATGAAATGCGATCGCATAGTGCAACCCAAACTTCCCCTCACCTAAGACTATGTGATCGCGGATCCCTGCCTGCGATCACAGTGAATGAAGCATCAGACACCAGAAAAAGAATGAAGTTACACCAGAGTTTTCATACTTTTCACACCCCATTACCTACCCAAAACTCACCCGAGCCCTCGGGTCTCAAAACCAAAAACACACACGACTCCCAAATCATCCAACGGGCTTATTCAAGCATTTAAATCACCAAAATATCATCAAAATAAGGAATTAAACCTCAAAACTCTTAGAATTTTATTAAAACATCATAAGGCTCAATTATTCCTATTTTGATCCGAAACACGTCATATTAAGTCCATTTTACACCAAAATTTATAGATAACTCACATAATATATATTAAACCTGTTCCGGGCTCCGGAACCATAATACGGGCCGGTAACCCAGATTTCACATCAAAGTTCATTTTCAAAAGTCTTTCTTATTTTCAGAAAATAATTTTCTTTAAAAATTCATTTCTCGGGCTTGGGACCTCGGAATTCGATTCCGGGCATACGCCCAGGTCCCACATTTTCCTACGGACCCTCCGGGACTGTCAAAATCACGGGTCCGGGCCCGTTTACCAAAAACGTTGACCAAAGTCAACTTTATCCCATTAATTATCATAAATTCAACAGTTCAACACATTTCCACATAAAGACTTCCCGGCTACGCGCTCGGACTATGCACGCACATTGAGGTGATATTAACGGAGACTTTCGAGGCCTCGGAACATAGCTTTTTTTTTTTACTAAGTTTACACAAGATGACCTTTTGGGTCATCACAATGCAACTATGTTCTTTCAAAAGTTTTCAGAAGATATTGAGTGAATTAAAGACATCTCAGAAGCATATTCTAAGAAGGCTTCAGACATGGGCATCTTGACATAATTTGGGGCCTACAACTTAACTATAATTAGAGGCCCAATTTTTTTATAATCGATTTCTTTAGTAATTACTTTTCTATTGATAATATAACTAGTTGATTTGATTACTCTTGTTGTTGATTTATGTACTTTTCTTCTAAAAAGTTTTTTTTTGTTGAGGCAATTGTTAGACACTTGAAAAGAGAATCGAGTTTTTTTTTTATGTAATTAAGTATATCCATTAAAGTATTATCTTCTATTTGAACTATTTTTCTTAACAATTTAATTTAAAATATAAGTCTAAGCTATCAATATTAGAATAACTATTATGCTTTAAGGAACATCAAATGTTAACACACACACACACACACACACACACACACACACATATATATATATATATATATATATATATCATCATCATCATCATCATTGTACAATCTCAATTCTTAAAAATAATAGTTATAGATTTTAGTGATCAGAGTGGAAAAAATGCAAAATAAAGGTTACATCAAGTTTAAAGAAATCATAAAATGTTTATTTTACTGGAGAGGATTTTTTCATCCCTCAAAAGTCACATCAACTTTACAATAACAAATTTTTAGTATAAAAAATTAACACATAACTTATTCCTTCAAAATTGGAGCCCCCTTCGAAATTGGGGGCCTAAAGCATATGCCTTACTTGCCTGGCCCTTGAGCCTACCATGGCCTCAAATTGGAGAGGCTGGTGGATTCTACCGGGCAGAGTCTTTATCTAGAAGGAATCTTACAAATATTTTATTTTGGCTTTGAATGCCAGTTAGCCAAAAGGTCTTTCATCAACTGGCAAATATATTTCGTACAGGTGTGTAGACATCGTGATTTTAACGGATCGAGTTAAGTCCGAAATTCAAGATACTACAAGACTCTTGAAATCATGTGAGTCTATTAGGGTTGCTTGGAGGTTACTCTACCCTAAATGCTAACTCACAAAGGGATCCATATTCCTTTGAAGAGACGTATCAAAAATCCCTTAAACTCTTGAGATATTTACAAAGAGATCAAAATATGGTTAGATACATCTTGACAATTAAATAGTTCAAGAAGCTGGAGATCAAATACATCCCTAGGAGGATGCATCATACATTCGAGAAATATGTTGCTTCAACCCTCCAATCATGGAGATAATCAGGAAAGAAAAACCAAGGGAGAAACAAAATTGTACTCACAATTGACTAGTACAAATATTTTTCTCTTATTTTATGATTGCAGTTTTATTTTTCTGCACAAATTTGTTGCAAATAGTGTGGTTTTGAAGAAACATGTTGTAGAGGAAGCGTTGAACATGTGTGGTTTTAAAGAAAAATATTGTTTAAGAAGCATGTTTACCCTCAACATCAGATAACAACTGAATTTGTTAGTGATTTTAAGGATACGTGGATTGAATTGACACAAAATGATAAGTTAATAAATTTGAAATAGTATGATAATGTAAATTCAAACCACACTGAAAAACAGTTACAGCCTTGGGGGAGGGCCACTGTAACGACCCGATCGGGCGTTTCGACCTCTAGCACGTCGTTCAACGGTTTGAGGCCATGATTAGATTCACTTCAGGTATCATGACTTGCATGTGTGGTCGAAATTGAATTTCGGGAAGTTCAGAGTTGATTTGAAAGAAAATTCTCATTTTGGGAGCTTTAAGTTGGAAGAATTTACTGAGGTCAGATCTTTGAGGAAATGACTTGGAATCAGGATTTGAAGGTTCCTGCAGGTTCGTAGGATGATTTCGGATTGGGTCGTATGTTTGAATTGGGTTTTGGATGATCCGGGAGTGTTTCAGCGTCTATTGTGGAAGTTGGCATTTTGGAAGAAACATATAACTTGGGTTGAAGTGCATTTCAGTGTTATCGATGTACGTTTGGGATTACGAGTATGGGAATAGCTCCGTATGGTGACTCTGGTATTGAAAGCGCGATTGGAAGTGGATTTGGAGGTCCGTAGATCATTTGGCTAAAGTTAGAAATTCGAAGGTTTTTGAGGAGTTGGACTGGAAGAGGACCTTTTGATATTGATGCCTGATTCCATTTCTGTAAGTTGGAGTAGGTCCGTAATGTTCAATATGAATTGTGTGCAAAATTTGGGGTCAATCGGTCGTGATTTGATAGGTTTAGGCATCAAATGAAGAAATAGGAAGTTCTAAAGTTCATTAAGCTTGAATTTGAGCGCGATTCATGGTTTTAGAGTTGTTTGATGTGGTTTGAGGCCTCAAGTAGGTTCGTGTTATGTTATGGAACTAGTTCGTGTGATTGGACAGGGTCCCCGGGTGGATTTCAGGTGGTTAACGAATCGAAATTGGGGTTGAGAAAGGCCGAGGCTGCTGTCTTCTAGTGTAACTGCACCTGCGAGGTCTTGGCCGTAGGTGCGGACCCGCAGACGCGGCCATTGAACCGCAGAAGCGAAAGTGGCTGGGCTAGTTGGCACCGCAGATGCGGGACCGCACTTGCGGAAGAAGAGTCGCAGGTGTGAGATCGAGAGAGGCAGCCTGGGGGCGCAGGTGCGAAAGTCAATCCGCAGAAGCGGAATTCGTCGATCTTGAGGGAAAACCGCACCTGCGATGGAATTTTCGTAGGTGCGGCTGGTGCACCGCAGGTGCGAAGAATCACTGGGCAGTGTGTATTTTAAGACGGGATTTGGCCAATTTTCACTAATTTCTCACTTTGGTTGCGCGATTTTGGAGCCTTGAAGAGAGGGGATTTCATCATCTTCTGTGAGGTAAGTAATTCTTGCAAGTATTAAGTTAAATGCATAGGAAATAAACATGGAAGTTGTATAAATTGTGGGGTTTTTGGTAGAAAACCTAGAACTTGTATTTTTGAATTTCAACCACGATTTTGGTCATGGAACTTGGAATAAATTATATATTTGAGTTAGTAAGGCTATGGGTAAAGTTTATCTTCAAAATATTTCGGAATCCGGGCACGTGGGCCCGAGGGTGATTTTATCGACTTTTCGATCGGGGTTAGGAATTGTTATAAATTGGATTATAATGAGTAATTGAGTATATATTAATGGGTGTGCATAAATATTGGCTAGTTTTGGAGCGTTGTGCATTGATTTGAGTCATCGGAAAGGTGTGGAATGCCGGTTATGGAACTTCGGAGCGAGGTAAGTCTCCTTTCTAACCTTGTAAGAGGGAATTACCATATAGGCGGACTAAAATGTTATTTACTTCTACTTGTGGGGGGCTACGTACGCACGGGGTGGCGAGAGTCCGTATGTGGCTACTATCTATGCTTATGTCCGGGTAGTTTTAGGCTTACATTATGCCTTGTTGATATTGTTATTGGTTTATGGTTACTGTTTGCCTTGAGAGGAAGCAGGATTGAGTTCACTTATTAAATCTTTTAAAAAGAGTTGAATTTAAGATTTAAAAGGTTTCTTTGAACTTCGTAATTTCGAAAGGAATTGAGGAATATTATAATAACTTAAGAAATCTATGTGTAACCGCGTTGCATGTATGTTTCGCGAGCAGAGTATTTCCTTCCACTACTCGTATGGAATCGGGCGGTTCGCCTCGGCAGTATTTATGTACCAAACTCTCATGGGAGCGGGTCGTTCGCCTCGGAAAGTTAATAGATGTACCTATGGTTCACGCCATTCAACCCTCTGGCAGTGCACAATTTACTTTTATGTGTGATCAGGTCGTACGACTCGGCATTTCCTATATATATATATATATATATATTATCCTCATGGAATCGTGTGTAATATTCAGCTAGAAGCCAGTGTATCTAAGGGTTTTTCCCTTAATGGAATTATTACAACCTCTTGATGAATTAACTATACCTATATATATGCTTCGATCACGGAGGGAAACTTGCCAGTTGAGAGCCGAGTAAATTGAAAAGAAGAGAATTGTACCGCGTAATTTATACTTGTTAGTTTCATATATTTACTCTATTTCATATTTATTCATCTCTTTATTGTACCTGATATTATTGGACCTCTAGTAAGTGTCGGAGTCGACCTCTCGTTACTACCTCTTTGAGGTTAGGTGGGATACTTACTGGGTACACGTTATTTTTGTACTCATACTACACTTGCTGTGCATTTTGTTGCACAGTCACATATATGTCTAGCGGCCCAGTCGGCGCAACGGCATGGGCGATACGGAGACTTAGGTGAGCTGCACCTCTCGAGACGACCGCAACCAGCAGAGTCTCTTTCAGAGTATTGCATTGTACCTCCTCCACTGTCCAGTTGTATTCCGGACAGATTATTGTATTACATCTTATTTTCTAGAAATTTCTCATGCACTTGTGACACCGGGTTCTGGGATGACTATGGAAATTATTCATTATTTGAATTTGTTAAAGACATTTGTTACTTAGTGGAAGTTCATTATTTGATATTTTATGTAATGAAAATAAATGATTTCAAAAATATTAAAATGAGAATTTAATTAACTATTTAGTGTTGGCTAGCCTGACAGTGGTGTCCGGCGCCATCACGACACTTAATGGATCTTGGGTCGTGACAACGTGGTATCAGAGCACTAGGTTCCCTTAGGTCTCACGAGTCATGGGCGAGCCTAGTAGAGTCTTGCA
The DNA here is from genome assembly GCA_005239505.1 of Nicotiana paniculata. NCBI lineage: Eukaryota > Viridiplantae > Streptophyta > Magnoliopsida > Solanales > Solanaceae > Nicotiana > Nicotiana paniculata. Next base: position 35,912 of record ML304844.1, on the reverse strand, counting down.
GATTGGTACGGAGACGTCTGCACTTATCTTCGAGAGGCTACAGGGCTGTTAGGAGTACTTCCCTTCTTGATTCCTCGTCGTGCATTTTGGTTCCTTGAGGCTTATGCATTCATTTCCTTTCCATTTAATCTTATGCGACGTAAAGCGCTGGTTATAAATTGGGAGGTGAATAATTGTGATGGTACTACAGATGTGGCGCGGGATGTTTCTCTCCACGTGGTCATGGGCTATTGTCGTCGCCTTGCAGAAGGATATTCTGTCGTCTTGGTTCAGCAGTTGTACTTCTGAGAGGTCTGAGGCTATGCACAGGTTGCAATGATTCTTATGAGCGGTTGTCGCGCAGTATTGATGTGATGGTGGAAGGCTTGCCTACGTATCAAGGCAGTGAATGACTTGAAGGGGAAGTTTACTCAGTGCGTGATCCAAAGATTCGATACTTTATTTCCGGTAGAGAAGGCAATCGGACTATGAATGTTCAGGTTTAGGTTGATAGGGTGGCGAGACTTGGTGTTTCAAGTGTGGCGGAATTTTCATTTATGATGAGGCATCGTCGTCTTTGATTGAATGTGTTAAGTTCACCGGTAGTATGATCTTCTTCGATTCGCCTTCGGGGCAAGATGTTGTGGGATAGTATTGGGGAAGTGTCTATCAGAGATCGCGATGTGCAATGGTTCTGGATCGGACCGACGTTTCCAATGTTGACGGTTCGAGAAAGATGATCTTCAGAAAGGTTTAAAGTGGTAGCGACCTGTTGGTTCAAGTAATCAGAGATATATAGTGATCTAGGGAAACATCTGGGCAGCAAAGGATGAGGAAGGACATGAGGGAAGTGTCAGGCGGTGGTTAAATTTCCCAAGCATGAGAAGCAGGAATCGGACGGCTCCTTAAAGGAGTGAGGTTGACCAAAGTGGGGGAGTGGCAGAGTAGCATATGGGTTTAGTGGCAAGATAACTACACACCTTAAGAGAAGTATGGAAGGATTTGGGAATTTTGTGGACGGTGATTAGGTCTACAGGCTTGATTTGAAGCATTGGCTATTATATGTCGGGGAGTTGGAAGCTATTGTCGCACACTTAAGTTGAGGTCCATAAGGGGTGATAGAACTATGTACAGTGGGTGAATGAGAAGGGGATCAAGATGGGTTATTGATGTCGTAGTAATTGTGCAGTGCAGCATCATCGGGAGATGTCGGCAGATGGATTATCTCCAGTGGGAAGGTCAGCGGTCGCGGGGTTGGCGGAGCTTCTGCGAAAAAATTCTACTGGCTATCCAGCAAGGGGTTGAATAGGTGTTCATGAAATGCTAACAGAAGGATTTCGAGGAATTTGGCAAATTGGTGGCGCAAAATCAGTTCAGCAATGAAGAAATAATCTTGGTGGGTTGCAGAGTTGAGTAATAGTAGCTTCAAGCTAAGTGAGAGAGTGCCACCTCCTACGGTTGGGTTGCATGGTCGTCTATTTGTGAGATTTCTGGGTATTAGCGTATTGATGGGTTATTACAGCTAAGGAAAGAGAACGTAAGTAGTAATTTGAGCAAAGGAATTGGTAAAGTTGTGATATCTCGTGTTCGGGCTTTGGGAAGATTCAGGACTTATGCTTCGTTCTGAAGTGATTTAAAAGAGGGGCGATTTAGCTAGGTGCTTCATTGAGATGGGGGATTCATGTGCCAGCGGAGCCTTGGAGTTGATTGTATTCGGGACCAAGCCAGAGTGGGTGACTCTCAATAACGGTCCGAGTGAATTCAAAGGGTTGAATGCGGCGCCTAAAGATTTCAAGCCCTCGGTGTGGTTAAGAATCGAGATTTTGAAGCGGATTATGATAAGAGGCTCGGAAAGTTCTATGATATCTTTGGCTTGTAGTGCAGCATCTGGGAGGAATGAGAGAAAATGACTTGGATCCGTAGAGAAACTATCAAGACTGGTGTACCAGTTGAGGATGCGAATTTACACACCAGGAAGGTATGAGAAGGTTCGTGGGTCTGGAGACAATGTGGTCTCGTGGAAAGGGGTCACTCGGGATGAGTGTAGAGTTAGGTCCATGATGTAAGGAATGGAGCTATTATTATTTCTCAGGCAAGTTAAGGATGAGTTAGAAGGAGTCGGATTTGTTAGCCATGGTGGAAGTGGCATGAGGGTGACAGTGATCAAGTCCCTCCAGCGTGGTTGATTATGCATAAGATTTGTGGCGGCAGGTGCGAGGCTTGACGGCCGCCGTGATTGGTTCTATTTGGGAGTATTCAAGTATTATGACCTGTGGTGCGTAGGCGGATCCCGGAAGGGTTATGGTGGGTTATACCACTAGAGGATTTGCATGTTCTTCGGTTATGAGAATTCACTCGTGTGTTGCAATGGTCCTCTCGAAATAAGTTGAGTAAAGAGTTTCTATATGATGAAGTGTTACCCTATTAGTGGTTCAGGGGTTATGATGAAATTCTTGTGCTATCGCGTATTGGCATGTTAGGTGCAGTGAGAAGTATGAAGTTGAAAGTAAGGATCAAGGTTGCAGTTCAGTATTGGCAAGAAGGTCACGATCTCGGATGAGCAGGAGAAGGATGTGGAGGTTAGAGTAAGCTGGTATTGTCTTCAGCATCACCTGAGATCGGTGTTTGTGTAAGAGGCTTTGCGTTCCGGTTGCGGATTCTTCATTTGCCTTGCAGCATTTGTATGACCGGTGGTATGTAGGTGCAGGCTTGTTGCCTGGTACACGAGGTCGTGGGAGTGTATTCCATGGGGAAGATTGTATAAGGGTGACATGTAGTCACTTGATAGATTGAAGATTTAAACCAAGTATGAAGAAGATGATAAGATGGCATAATTGAGAATATATGCCTGGAGGGCGCTTGGTTCATTTGGTTGTGGATTGCGGGAGTTTATCCCGGCTATGATGGTTATTCTTGTGTGTTATTAGAAAAAGTGGGTTATTGTGGACCCAGGTAAGGCTATTAGCCTAGCTCGGTGCGATCAGAATCGATTTGAGGTTGTGAATGAATTTAAATATGAATATGGGTTCTATACCAGGTCAGGTATGTTCATTCCAGCATCGCGCTCCTAATGGAAGAGTATTCGGATGATGGATGTTGTTTCGTTTTCGGCTATTTCATGTAATGTTATATTGTGCCGTGTGAGTCGTGTAAGGCTTGATAAATTTCTTATGTGTTGGGTTCCGTGTAGAGATGGGGTTATGTGAGCAGGATAGATCTTGAGATTTAGATTATATATCGCACCTCAGTTGTGCTTGAGTTTTTGCAGCGTATGGCGCTATTAGTCTCCCCAGTGATGGTATTATGCACTTGGTACGCATCTTTTCCCGCCGCGAGTATAGGCTCAAAAATTTGTTGACTCTACAACTGGTTATGAATTTGTATGCATCTTTTCCCGCCGTGGCAATATTTCAAGAGTTGGAACAGGACTTATATGAGTCATAAGGTGAGAATGAGCAATAAATTCGTGGAGTGTCAGCTATTGTGATCAGATGGTGTTATTATGGGCCTGTGAATGATATGTTGCATGGTGTGAATTCAACAAAGGGGCACAGTCATGTTTTGGTATATCATGTAGGTATTTATGCGGTGCTCGTATGTTGGAAGCAGGCCTGGCAGAGAACTTTGGATGTTGGAATTGGGTTCTAAGCTTATTTGATTGAATAAAAGAGAATATCTTTAGGTTTGCTCGAGCTAAGGTGCTCAACTGAGTTGTAGTGGCACAGGTAGGTGCACGGGGTGTTCGACAGTGATTTCAGACAACTCCAGCGCAGTTCTTAGCAGGTTCGAGGACGAACATTTTTTTAAGTGGGAGAGAATGTAATGATCCGACCAGTCGTTTTGAGATCTAGCACGTCGTTCAGCGGTTTGGGTCCATGAGTAGCTTCACTTCAGGTATCATGACTTGCATGCGTGTTCGGAATTGAATTTCGGGAAGTTCGGAGTTGATTTGGAAAGAAAATTCTCATTTTGGGAGCTTTAAGTTGGAAGAATTTACTGAGGTCAGATCTTTGAGGAAACGACCTCGGAATCAGGATTTGAAGGTTCCAGCAGGTTCGTAGGATGATTTCGTACTGGTTCGTATGTTCGAATTGGGTTTTGGATGACCCGGGAGCGTTTCAATGTCTATTGTGGAAGTTGGCTTTTTGGAAGAAATACATAACTTGGGTTGAAGTGCATTTCAGTGTTATCATGTCCGTTTGGGATTCCGAGTTTGGAAATAGCTCCGTATGGTGACTCTGGTATTGGGAGCGCGATCGGAAGTGGATTTGGAGTTCCGTAGGTCATTTTGGAGTCATTTGGCAAAAGTTAGAAATTCGAAGATTTTTTAGGAGTTGGATCGGAAGAGGACCTTTTGATATCGGAGTCGGATTTCGTTTTCGGAAGTTGGAGAAGGTTCGTAATGTTTAATATGACTTGTGTGCAAAATTTGGGGTCAATCAGACGTGATTTGATATGTTTCAGCATCGAATGAAGAAATAGGAAGTTCTAAAGTTCATTAAGCTTGAATTTGAGCGTGATTCATGGTTTTGGCGTTGTTTGATGTGGTTTGAGGCCTCGAGCAGGTCCATGTTAAGTTATGGAACTGGTTCGTGTGATTGGACAGGGTCCTGGGGACCTCGGGTGGATTCCGGGTGGTTAATGGATCGAAATTGGGGTTGAGAAAGGATGAGGTTGCTGTCTTCTGGTGTAACCGCACCTGCGAGGTCTTGGCCGCAGGTGCGAAGCCGCAGACGCAACCATTGAGCCGCAGAAGCGGAAGTGGCTGGGCTAGCTAGTGACCGCAGATGCGGGACCGCACCTGCGGAAGAAGAGTTGTAGGTGCTAGATCGAGAGAGGAAGCCTGTGGGCACAGGTGCGGAAGTCAATCCGCAGAAGCGGAATTCATCGAGCTTGAGGGAAAACCGCACCTGCAATGGAATTTCCGCAGGTGCGGGGCCGCAGGTGTGACTGGTGCACCGCAGGTACGAAGAATCACTGGGCAGTGTGTATTTTAAGACGAGATTTGGCCAATGTTCACTCATTTCTCACTTTGGTTGGACGATTTTAGAGCTTTGAAGGAAGGGGATTTCATCATCTTCTGTAAGGTAAGTAATTCTTGCAAGTATTAAGTTAAATGCATGGTTCATAAGGATTTAAACATGGAAGTTGTATAAATTGTGGGGTTTTGTGTAGAAAACCTAGATTTTTGAATTTCAACCACGATTTTGGTCATGGAACTTGGAATAAATTATATATTTGAGTTAGTAAGGCTATGGGTAAAGTTTATCTTCAAAAAAATTCGGAATCCGGGCACGTGGGCCCGAGGGTGATTTTATCGACTTTTCGATCAGGGTTAAGAATTGTTATAAATTGGATTATAATGAGTAATTGAGTATATATTAATGGGTGTGCATAAATATTGGCTAGTTTTGGAGCGTTGTGCATTGATTTGAGTCATCGGAAAGGTGTGGAATGCCGATTATGGAACTTCGGAGCGAGGTATGTCTCCTTTCTAACCTTGTAAGAGGGAATTACCCCATAGGAGAACTAAAATGTTATGTGCTTCTATTTTTGGGGGGATACGTATGCACAAGGTGACGAGAGTCCGTATGTGGCTACTATCTATGCTTATGTCCAGGTAGTTTTAGGCTTACATCATGCCTTGTTGATATTGTTATTAATTTATGGTTATTGTTTGCCTTGAGAGGAAGCGGGATTGAGTTCACTTATTAAATGTTTTAAAAGGAGTTGAATTTCAGATTTAAAAGGTTTCATTGAACTTCGTAATTTTGAAAGGAATTGAGGAATATTATAATAACTTAAGAAATCTATGTGTAACCTCGTCGCATGTATGTTTCGCGAGTGGAGTATTTCCTTCCACTACTATTATGGGATCGTGCCATTCGCCTCGGTAGGATTTATGTACCACACTCTCATGGGAGCAGGCCGTTCGCCTCGGCAAGTTAATTGATGCATCTATGGTTTGCGCCATTCGACCCTCTGGCAGTGCACAATTTACTTTTGTTGGATCGGGCCGTACGCCTCGACATTTCATATATATATATATATATATATATATATATATATATATATATTATCCTCATGGAATCGTGCATAATATTCAGCTAGAATCCAGTGTATCTAAGGGTTTTTCCCTTAATGGAATTATTACAACATCTTGATGAAATTCACTATACCTATATATATGCTCCGATCACGGAGGGAAACTTGCCAGTTGAGAGCCGAGTAAATTGAAAAGACGAGAATTGTACCGCGTAATTTATACTTGTTAGTTTCATATATTTACTCTGTTTCATATTTATTCATCTCTCTATTGTACCTGATATTATTGGACCACTAGTAAGTGTCGGAGTCGACCTCTCGTCACTACCTCTTTGAGGTTAGGCGGGATACTTACTGGGTACACATTATTTTTGTACTCATACTACATTTGCTATGCATTTTGTTTCACAGGCACATATATGTCTAGCGGCCCAGTCGGCGCAGCGGCATGGGCGATACAGAGACTTAGGTGAGCTGCACCTCTGGAGACGACCGCAGTAGAGTCTCTTTCATAGTATTGTATTGTACCTCCTCTATTGTCCAATTGTATTCCGGGCAGATTATTGTATTACATCTTATTTTCTAGAAATTTCTCATGCACTTGTGACACCGGGTTCTGGGATGACTATGGCATTTATTCATTATTTGAATTCTTTAAAGACATTTGTTACTCAGTGGAAGTTCATTATTTTCTATTTTATGTAATGAAAAGAAATGATTTCAAAAATATTAAAATGAGAATTTAATTAACTATTTAGTGTTGGCTAGCCTGACAGTGATGTCCGGCGCCATCACGGCCTTTAATGGATCTTGGGTGGTGACAACCACCCTTGAACAGAGTGCATTTCGATCGGTGTTAAGGCACAATTGAATAAGAAATTAATGAGAAAATAATAGTATATTGGTTTTGAATGGTTGTTACAATGTGATTTACAAATAATCAAACCCTCTTTATATAGTAAGGGAGTCCTACTTTAGGTACAATTCTACAATTCTATAATAGGGGAGTCCTACTTTCTCTATTATTGTTCCTTAAAAATCTCTACATTTTCTAGCACTTGTATCCTGATTTCTTGAGATCTTTGTAAGAACTCTCGCTTGCCTTCACGCCAAACAATTAAGTGTACCCTTTTAAATTTCTCTCTTTCATCTTTTACTCCTCATTTAAACGAAAATGGTGAAGACCTCAAAGACAGTTCCCCAATAAGAAACTACTTCTACATCATAGCCGACCGATGAGGAACCAGCGGGGGAACCTCTTCTTGGCATGTTTATTCCTGGAGGGTGCTCGGTGACTGCCGATTTTAATGTTGAACAACCTTCACCCGTTTCGGGCCGGGGTGAGAAGGTCTCGAGGTACATCTGCTCGATCACCAGAGAGATTCTTCATACGGTCAAAAAGGACTATAACTGGGTCGGAAAAGACATAGTAGTTCCCGAGCCCGAAGAAGATATCACTACCCACGTTTAGGAATACTTAAGTGTTTACACTTTTCCCTTTACACTAGTCCATTGACCTTATAATCGTCCAATTCTGTAAAAGATTTGAGGTGTGCCTTGGTCAGATCCACCCCTAGTTCTGTAGGATCGTCATTCTTCTCCGGTTCTTCATGAGCAAGATTGACGGATGGTCATTCACGGTTGACCATATGATGCGCCTATACAGTCCCCGACTCTTCAGGGGGGGGGGGGCTGATTAAACTTGTGCGCCGGGCTAGTAAAGCCCCGTTCTCAAGCATCGATAAAGATCGAGATCAAGGTTGGCTAGGACGATTTTTCCGAGTGAGGCCTTGGACCTGATCCCAGCCGAGCACATGTCGTTCCCCGAGGAGTAGAGCACAAAACGTAAGTAAGGTTTCGTTTTTCCCAGAATTTTATTTTTTAGTTTCTTTTTCTTTTTTCTTATCGATGTTTGGTGGCGATGCAGCTGTTTTCGGGTCCCGGATGCAGTTCCTCAACTCAAGGAGTAGGTCGACGGTATTGTCTCACAGATTCCATATTTCAAGCGCGCATCGAAGGGCTGGTGGGAGCCTCATTTTCTTGATTGGACAACACTTGGGTTTTCTCCGTGCTGCTGAGCCCTTACTCATTTCTGTTTTTTGCAGGTCTTTCCAAGTATGTCGCGATGAGGCCTCATTATGTGAAGAGGATTGCCCTGTCGAGTCCCCTGCTCCGAGACAGGGTGAGGAGAAGAAGAGAAAAAAGGGCATCGAGTTATTCGAACTCGGAGAAGAAAAACTAAGAAGGAGGCTGGTGCGCAAATCCAAGGAAAGAACCAGAGCTCGAGAGCTACCATAAGACTCACTCCATCGGCTGAAGGATGAGTCTGAAGAAGAAGAAGAAGAAGAAGAAGCTTCTGAACTGGCGGCTCGCGCGCAAGGGCCGATGAAGAGGCAGTGGCTGAGGCCTCCAAACTAGAGAGGGGCGAGGCCATTTTTCCCCATGTTAGGGAGGCCGACAAAGAGACCGCGACCGGTAATTCTCGCGAAGAGGACAATGCCCTGAAGGACGTACTTGGAGTGATAGATCTCTCCGAGTCGCCTTCATTTACTGATTCCATGATCAACGAGGCCAGACGCTGGGAGGACGCTCCAACAAGGGGCCCCAAGGGGTGGCAGACCCCTTTGAAAACTTTTCTGATGGTTTAGACTCTACCGCCACAGAGGACGTCACCGGGTTGGGTGACTTACCGGTGCCAAGGAAGAGTTTCTTCGGGAACTAGTGGGCCTTCTTCAAGTCCGAAACTAGTCAACCGATTCCCAGCTCCGAGTGTGAATCCTGACCAATAGTGGTCGATTATAATGTCTATTCTAGAGTATGCTCGGGTCCTATCTGCCCCCGTGGGGGTTGCCAGTTATCTTCCGTGCCTAGTGACGGAAGAGGTTCAAGACAAGATGAACGAGGTGGACGTGCCCTGCCTGTTCAATGAAGCCTAACAAGCCTTAAACTGGGTAACTTTGGATGCCTTAAACAAGGTGTTTTTAGGACTCGGTGCTTCACCATGAGACTTCCCTCTGATATCGAGAAGATTTAAAATTAATAAGAGGAGGAGACTCGAGGGCTCATTGAGAAGAGGATGCTTACAAACTTCTCAGCGAGCAACGTTAGAGGGAGGTTAAGAAACGGCAAGCTGAGCTAGAGGCAGCTCGAAAGAAGCATGTCGACCTTGTCGAGCAGGCAAGAAGAGTATTTGAGGTTAGTGATGATGAGTCAAATACGGTGGCTAACAGTCCGAACCCGCAGGTCCAAAAGAAGCTTGACCAGATCAGACAGCTCCGGGCAGAGGTGGATGCGGTAAAGGCCGAGGCCGAAGAATGGAAAAAGATTATGGACCGCTTGGCCTCGAAAAAGGAGATTGCCCGAGCACAACTGCTTCGGCTGAGGTTCAGCTTCGAGTTGTAAAGGAAAAGTCCTTGGTGCAAGCCAAAAAGATCGAGGAGCTCTAGTCTCAGCTGAATTCGGCCGTCTCCGGTCGAGAAAATCTGGCCAGAGAGCTTGAGACGGTCAAGTCGGAGGCCAAATTAGTTAAGTTGATGCCGACTAGATGGTGGCCATTTATAAGGCCGATGCCGAGGCGGCTCAAGTTCAAGCAAAGGATATCATCGAGCACGGGAAGTGGCAATCTCGAAGGGAGGCCCTTGAGGAAATTCATGCTCGGGGTTTTGACTTATCGGCTGAGATTGAGAATACCAAAGCGCTCGAAGCCGAGGCAAAATAATTGGCCTATCCCGAAGATGACGATGAGTCTGAAGATTTGGGCAAGTCCGAGGGTGGAGGAGACCCCGAAGGTGATGATGTTGTTCTCGGCGAAGACTAGGCCAATTAGGCCCTTTTTAGATGTTTTTGTTTTTTGTATTACCCATTTGTTGAGGCCGTTTGGCCTTTGTAAAAATTTGCATCAGGGCTATTTGGCCCTTGTAAAAAGAATTTTTGATATGTATATAAGGCTTTTTCCCTTCAACAACTTTTGAATTTTCCCTTTGCTTTATTTACTTATATTTGCAAAGATAGAAGTGCCTTAGCATGAAATAGTTAGGTTACGTTCGGAGGTTCAAACAAACCTTGCCTTCAACATTATTTCGTTTTAAGGCATCGTAGGGGTTCGGCATGACGGGAAATTTTTTCCCCAAAGTACTTAAATTTTTTTTTTATCATAGTTTGCCGAGGATAGCCTTTAGAACCGGTTAAGATATTTTAAGGCCTTATTGTTTTTGTTACGGGTGTCGGACATATCTGAGCCGTGTTAATATGGCCGTAGCCTTTTTAGTTCAGGTGTTGGCCCGTGTTAATACTGCTGTCCCGAGTTATCCGGGCTTGCCTAAGATGAAAGTCCCCGAGTGGGGGTGTCTGTATCCTTTAAATTTCGGGTGTTGCCTAATAGGTCTTATGCCCCCGAGCTCTGATTAAAATTTGGGTGTTGCCTAATAGGTCTTTCCCCCTAGCTCTTAGCTCGGACCGTCCGAGCTTGTTTTCGGACGGCAATCCACTAATGAGAGTGATTTTTTAAGATAGGATGAAGGTGGCCCTTGGGCTCGATACCTTTAGGGGATCAGATGTAAGAAATTCCTTGAGAAAATGAAAGAAAACTTTTAAAGGACAAGATATTTATCTGCAAGGAAGAGACTTCTTTTTATTCATGTGCATAACAGTTATACATGAGTAAATGTTTTGTGCTAGGGCTTCGAGCAATCTATGTGAGCACGGTTTCATTTGACCGTTTGGCCCTTACAAAAAATCCTATCGATCAAGACCTTTTGGTCACGAAGTTTCTTCCCTTGCTAAAGTCGACATCCGAGGGTAATGTCCCCCAGTATTCGAGGTTGATCATAGAGAGTATCAGATATTGTTAATGTGATCTTTGACACCGATTTATGACCGGTCTTCCATTCTAAGTTATCACGATCCACTATTGCCTCGTTAAAAACCTCACTAAAAAGCCCATTTGGGACAAAACCTGTTCAAGGGAAAATGAGTGCAACGCATGCTTTCAGACCTAAAATTTTTGTACTTCTCCTTGTTGGTTACCTTCATGCATTAGTTCAAAATATAAGTAAAAGAAAACGAATGGGGTCGTACCTTAGTAGTAATATTGTTTCAAGTGAGTTATATTCAGTAGTTGTTCGAAGTTCATTATTTTGAGTTTGTAGGACCCCTTTCCGGTGATTTCGATGATATGATATGGCCTTTCTCTATTCGGACCCAAATTCCCTTTGTTCGGGTTTCGGGTATTCATCATGACTTCCTTAATAATAAGTCCCTGATATTGAAGTCTCAAAGGTTGACCATTCGGTTGTAATATCTCTCGATCTGTTGCTTTTGGGAAGCTAACCGAACGAGGGCGTCTTCACGCCTTTCATCCAATAGCTCCAGGATCGTACTCATGGATCCAGTATTAGTGCTTCGGTGCCATAAACCAATGTGAATGGGGTGGTCTCTGTACTGGATTTGGAGGTCATACGCTATGCCCATAGGATATCCGATAGGATTTCCTTCTATTTTCCGTTGGCGTAGTTTAACCTCTTTTTAAGGTTTTGGAGTATGGTTTTATTGGTCGATTCTGCTTGTCATTCCCACTAGGGTGATAGGGTATTGATAGGATTCTTTTGATCTCGTGGTCTTCAAGAAATTTGGTTACTTTTCTACCAATGAATTGTTTCCCATTGTCGCATACCATCTCGGCCGGCATTCCGAACCGGCATATGATGTGGTCCCAAATGAAATCGATGAATTCCTTTTCCTGACCTTCTCGTAAGACTAAGCTTCCACCTATTTAGAAAAATAGTCAGTCATCAACTATATAAATTGAGCCTTATCGGGTGCCCATGGAAGGGACCAACTTCATGAATGGCCATGGTGACAGAACCGAATGCATTAGCTCCCCGGATTGATGAATCATCAGAGCATGTCTTTAGCACCCATCACATTTTTGCACGAACTCCATTGCATTTTTTTCCATGTCAATCCTTTAGTAACCGACTCTGATTACCTTTCGAACAAACGATTTGGCGTCTGAAGGATTTCCACAGGTGCCCTCGTGAACTTCCCTCAGGACGTATTCGGTTTCTCCCGGTCCAATATATATCGCTAATGGGCCATCGAACGTTCTTCTAAATAAGTTTCTATCTTCCGACAAGCTAAACCGAGCTGCCTTCGTACGCAGGGCCTTTGATTCCTTTGGATCTGAGGGCAGTTTTCCAGTCTTCAGATATTCTACATATTTGTTTCTCCAATCCTAAGTCAGGCTTGTAGAGTTTATCTCGGCATGACCTTCTTTCACCACCGATCTCATGAGTTGCACGACCGCCCCCAAGTTGAGCTCATCGTCCTTGATCGATGACCATAAGTTAACAAGGGTATCAACCTTACTATTTTGATCCCGGGGCACATGTTGTAAGGTCCACTCCTTGAACCGATACGATGTCACCTGCAACTTATCCTGGTACCTTTGCATACGTTTTTCTCTGGCCTCGAATGTTCCATTAACTTGGTTTACCACGAGGAGGGAGTCACATTTAGCTTCGATCACCTCCGCCCTCAAGATTTTGTCTAGCTCGAGACCGGAAATCATGGCCTCATCTTCGGCCTCGGTGTTAATCAATTTTGCAGTCCTAATAAATTGTCTAACTACATTGCTTGTTGGTGGCTTCAACACGATGCCAAATACGGATCCTTTTGCGTTCGAGGCTCCGTCTGTAAAGAGGGTCCAGGTTCCCGAAGACGTCCCCGAGTTTACGAACGCCGTCTGTAAAGAGGGTCCAGGTTCCCGAAGATGTCCCTGAGTTTACCAACAACTCTCTTTTGACTTCGGGTATTAGGGTCGGCGTAAAGTCGGCCACAAAATCTGCCAAAAATTGGGATTTAATGGTTGTCCAGGGTCTATATTCAATATCGTACCCGCTGATTTCCATGACCCATTTTGCAGTCATCCTGAGAGTTCGGGTTTATGCATTATATTTTGCAACGGGTAAGTAGTTACAACACATATAGGATGGCACTGAAAATATGGTTTCAGTTTCCTAGAGGCGCTTATCAAAGCGAGCGCTAAATTTTGTAGGTGAGGGTACCTAGATTCGGCCTCACCTAGAGTCGTGATAACATAGTAAATTGGAAATTGCGTACCTTGTTCTTCCAGGAGCAGGACTCCACTTACCGCTATCCCCGATACTTCCAAGTAAGAGTATAGTTTTTCGTCTAACTTCGATGTGTGAATAAGTGGTGGGCTTGATAGATACCTCTTGATTTCTTCCAAGGCCCTTTGGCATTTCGGGGTCCATGAAAAGTTTTTCTTCTTATTTAATAGCGAAAAGAATCGGTGACTCTTATCGGAGGATCTCGAGATGAATCGCCCCAGGGCGGATATGCGTCTGGTTAATCTTTGCACGACCTTCATGTTGTCCACGACCGTGATATCTTTGACGGATTTGATCTTGTCGGGGTTGATCTCGATTACCCTATTGGATACCATGAACCCGGGGAATTTACCTGATCTGACTCCGAATGCACATTTCTTCGGGTTCAGCTTCATATTGTACTTCTTCAATATACTGAAGGTCTCTTGCAAATGTTTTAAATGGTCCTCTGCTCATAGAGATTTAACCAACATATCATTAATGTAATCTTCCATCTATTTCTCTATTTGTTCCTCGAATATCCGATCTACCAGGCGTTGATAAATGACACCGGCGTTTTTTAATCTGAATAGCATCACGTTATAGCAGTACGTGCCGTACTTAGTGATGAAAGAGGTTTTGTCCTGATCATCCGGGTCCATCCGTATTTGGTTGTACCCCGAATATGCATCGAGAAAATTGAGGATCTCGTGGTCGGACGTGGCATCGATCATGCGATCGATGTTGGGCAGAGCGAATGAGTCCTTGGGACACGCCTTGTTCAAATCCTTATAGTATACACACATTCTTAGTTTGTTATCTTTTTTAGGGACTACTAATACGTTGCTAACCAATCCGGGTATTTAACTTCTCGAATGGACCCTATTTTAAGGAGTTTAGAAACCTCGTCCTTGATGAAAGCAAGTTTGACCTCGGACTGGAGCCTCCTCTTCTGATTGATCAGATGGAATTTTGGGTCCATGCTTAGGTTGTGAGTGGTTATGTTTGGCAGGATCCCTGTCATATCAAGATGGTACCAAGAGAAACAATATATGTTAGCTATAAGAGTTAACCCCGCCCAGGTATACATTCTGATCGAGTAGCTGCTCGATCAATATGACCTGTTCCATCTCCTCGACCATCACTTTATTAGCGTCAGAATCATAGGGGACTATAAAAGATCTGGGAACCCCGTAATCATCGTCTTTATCAGTCCCCTATTTATCCGATTGGGTCGTGGACGATATCGGTGATTGCTATTTAACCTCTTGCTTCGTATCCGAACTTGGTTCCTTTGACGTTGCGAGTGTTGATATCGGAATCACTTCTTTGACTGCAAAAATCTCTTTTGCGACTGGCTGTTCTCTGTAGATTATTTTAATCCCTCCTGGCATTGGGAATTTTAACACTTGGTGAAGAGTCGAGGGCATTGCCCTTATGTTTTGGATCCATGGCCTCCCAAATAGGGTTGTACTTCATGTCTCCTTCGATCACATAAAACTTGGCCTCCTGGATGGTCCCGGTGGCATTCACTGGTAATTTTATCTCCCCCTTGATGGTTTCACATGCCATGTTGAATCCATTCAGAACTCAGACTGCAAGATTTGATCTTGTAGGTCGAGCTGTTCTACGACCCTTAACCGGATGATGTTGGTCGAGCTACCTGGATCAATTAAAACACGTTTAACCCGAGATTTATTTATGATTAAGGATATTACCAGTGCATCATTGTAGGGCTGCACGATCCCTTATGCGTCCTCGTCGTTGAAAGACAAAGTTCCCTCTGGTATGTAATCTTGAGTCCATTTTCCCTTGTGATGGATACTTTGGTGTGTTTTAACATCAGCCCTTGAGGGAATCGACCCCACCGATGATCATGTTGATGAAGTGTTGAGGCTCTTCTTGGTCGGTCTGTTTGTTAGAATCCCTATTTCTAAAATGGTTCTTGGCTCGGTCGCTCAAGAATTCTCGAAGGTGTCCATTGTTGAATAACCGGGCTACTTCCTTTCTCAACTGTTGGCAATCCTCTGTTCTGTGGCCGTGAGTGCCATGATATTTGCACATCTGGTTTGGATCCCTTTGGGATGGATCAGTTTGTAGAGGTCGAGGTCATTTGGTGTCCTTGATGCGTCCGATAGCAGATACGATGGCATCATCATCAATATTAAAGTTAAATTCTGATAACCTCGGTGCTTCTTTAGGACCGATAAGCCTGTCAAAACAGTTCTTGCTCATGAGACCCCAAGTATTTTGACCTTGAACATATCTCCTTTCATTTCACGCAGAATTCCGTCCGAACCCATTGCTGCTTCGATCCCTACTGTACGACTGGTATTGATCCCCGCTTGACCTCGGTTCATGGTTGATATCTCTTTTAGCTCTGTCGATGGATTTAACAGGATAATTGGACTCGGAAGAAGCCCCAAGCTGATCATCCTCGATTCTGATTTTCGATTAATACCAGTTATGCACATCAGTCCAAGTAACAACGGGATACTGTATAGGATTTTTCTTCAACTGTTGTGAAGCCACCGAGCTTCGAATATTGAGTCCTTGGGTGAAAGCTTGAACGAACCAATCATCAGCGACCGAAGGCAGATCCATCTGTTCCATTTGAAATTGGGACACGAACTCTCAGAGCATTTCATTATCCTTCTGTTTTACTTCGAAAAGGTCCGACTTCCTGGTCTCAACCTTAATATCCCCGGCGTTTGCTTAAAGAATCTGCAAGCATGGCAAATGAGTCAATAGAATTAGGAGGTAAGTTGTGATACCATATCATAGCTCCCTTTGACAGGGTCTCCCCGAATTTCTTTAGCAAGACAGACTTGATATTATCATCCTACAAGTCATTCCCTTTGATGGCACATGTGTAGGAGGTAACATGCTAGTTCGGGTCGGTCATTCCGTAGTACTTAGGAATCTCGGGCATGCAGAACTTCTTAGGGATCGACTTGGGATCCGCGCTTGGAGGAAAAGGCTTTTGTAAGAACTTCCTTGAGTCTGGGCCCTTCAATATCGGTGGCGCTCCTAGGATTTGATCAACCCTGGAATTGTAGGTTTCCACATTCTTGTCATTTGCCTTGCTTCTTCTCTCCTGACTCTATCCTTTTGTCAGTTCCTCGAGCATCTTCATGATTACCTGGTTGGTCCCTGACTCCTTCTCATTCGATTTCTCTCAGACATATTCAACTTTGTGAACAACTTCCTGGGATGGTTCGGGCTTAATCCTACTTGGCGGGCAGCTCTGGTTCTGGAGTTGGGTTATCGCCGGTTGTTGAGCCTGTAACATTTCGAATATCACCCACAATTTGATTCCACCATCTTCTCCGCCGTGTGTGCTTTGTGCGACCACTTGAACATCCCTATGGACGTTGTCCTCAGGATCAGTGATGGCCACATACGAGCTAACGTCGATTGGTTCTGCAGCCAGGACTCCGCCGAGGTCGGCTGAGGGCGCATCATTTTCGGGTGCTACGTTGTTGTTTACGCCATGGTGGATGGACTCATTGTCAACATGTAGGGGTTCCTATTGAGAGTTCGACATTTTTATCCTGAAATCAGAGACACTTCAAAGAACAAGTGTAACATAGTATGTGTTATGAAAATTTGTATCAAATAACCACTATTATCCTTAACTCCACGGTGGATGCCAAATTGATTACCCTCAAAATCAAATAACAATTAAATTTGTGAGTGGTTTTAAGGATACATGGATTGAATTAACACAAAGTGATAAGTTAAATTGCAAACTTGAAATAAAGTATGATAAATTAAATTCAAACATGGATTGAACAGTTACAGCCTTGGGGGGAGGGCCACCCATGAACAGAATGCACTTCGATCAGTGTCAAGACACAGTTGAAAAGGAACTTAAAGAAAAAATAAAAGTATATTGCTTCTGAATGGTTGTTTCAACGTGTTTTATGTTATAAATATTATTTTATTTATGGGGAATTTCTACTTTTAGATAGATTTTAGGGTTTGTTACTTGGTGGCTAAATTACTCTTTCCCTATAAATAGAGGGGTTCTATTCCATTGTAATTCATCCAAATCAATAAGAATTCTCTCTCTCCACTTTTCTCTGCAATACTCTTCTTCTCCTTATATTGTTTTATAACACGTTATCAGCACGAGACCCCAACCACTTGGGTAGAGTCTCTGGTATACGTGCATGGTGCTCAATTTATACATAATATTGAGCATAATGATTGTCAGTTGTTCCATGAACTTCCCTCAAGAATAAATTCTGAATTTAAGGTAAGTATTTTACCTTATTTTTCTCCATTAAATTCTTGAAATTCTATAATTAATTTTAAATACAAGTGTCTTTTTGGCATTATGATTATTAAAAGACAACAGTAATACAAAAAACAGATTTTGTATATAATTTTGACCATGACCATAATGGTATAACTTTCTCCTTAAAACTTTATTCACCATATAGATGTTGATGAATATATGATAATACAAAATTAATTGAAAGTTTTGGAAGAGCCAATCATTACTATTTTTGAGGATAAAATTGATTATCAATAAGGCATTGTGTCGTAGTAAGTCTCAAAGAAACTTATTAAGTTTCTAAAGTATTCGCAAAAGCGGTTGGTTATATTGAGACTATAAATAAAGAAAATATTTAATACCTTCTTTTACTACAACTTGTAGCGGAGTAATAAGTGAAAAGTTACCCGCTTTATTTTTCAGTTTGTACTACATAAATAAAAGAATGCCACAATAAACCTGAAGTTTATTGATAATTGCACACGCCATGGTATAAACCTAAAGTTTATCAATATTAATATTTTATCCAGTTGACACAATTGGTTTAACCATGTTAATTAAGTATGATGTGGAAGGATAAAAAAGAATTCACATGGATAAATATTAAAGAAATAGAAAGTTGTTTACGAATTCTCATATGTTGCTTGTTCTCATTAATTAATAGACCAACTAAAATTGAGATTGAATCCCTTGAATGATGGAATTTATCAAAGGTGAATATGGGCCCGTTCACCTGCCATTGTATACCACATAAGATGCATGTATGAGATGGTTACATGTGCGATTATTATTAACCTGCAACCTGGTGTTTGCGAGATAACTACTCAATAATTTAATTTAGAGCATATTTTTCATATTTTCTATTCAAGATAGTTCATCTTAATAAGTTGGTTTATATCACAGTTGGTTATAAAATGATTTATTGAGTGCCTTCACTTAATAGCTAAACTATTGCTTATGAGAACAAAGTTATCTATATCAGTTTGAGATATGTTATACACGAAAGTGTATACATTCTCCCCTCACAAATGGTTCAGAGTCAGGAACCAAATAATTTCATCTTATTATTATTGAAGTGCGGTGTATAGTTTGATTAACACCATAATGCACAAAGATGGGTTCCCAAAAATGAAGAAGAAAGTTAGTTTTTCTAACATGAGGGGGAGACAAGATAAACAATTTAGAAAAAGTTATGTGGAATGAATTATCATTTGTACATCTAAATCCTTGAATAAGATAATATGAATTTGAAGTTCATAAAAGATAATTCATCTACAATATAATGCAAAGCATGCCAGACGCATTTGCTGACCCAAAAAAAGTAACTATATTCTCACCACAAATGCTCCTAATAGAATAAGTCCTAGAAGGACAAAGTCTATGGTACGCTTAAAGCGTATAGACAAATTGCTTTCAAGTAAAATTCTTGATAAAGAAGATAAGAAAATGATCAAAATGATCATAATAAAGTGGCGAGTGATCTAGAAGATCACATAAAATAATACTTCATAAAATCTCAAGAGAGGTTCAGGTTCCTGAAAATATGAATGAAGAGATATCTATGTCATGTCTTTATGAAAAAAGATTGTTGGAACCGATATGAAATGTTCGCCGATTACGTCTATGATAACATTAAATATATATGAGGATCTTAAGTCTGAAGAAACAATTTAAGTAGAATTGGTTTCACATGAAAGACATATAGTTTTGGACATGTAGTTCAAACACTTGAAAGTATGAAGTCAAAAGAGTGTGCAATCACTTTTACCTATCTTATATGTCCAGAATGACATGAATATTTGATATAAATCTAAAGTCTATTTAAATGGCTTATTTGACTATACTTATATGAAAATCCCCGAAGGATTTAAATTTCTTAAAGCATATACAATTCTTGATCTTGAAGTACCACATTCTAAGTGTAGTTTGTGCACAAATGTATATTGCTATAACTATAAGCATGATAATGTGATAGCAAAGTTTTTTGCAACTATGGAGATATTGAAAAAGTCATTCCACGACATTATATCAAGATATTACATTCTATCAAGAATGATGTTCATTCAAGTTAATATGACTGATTTATTTATCAAATCTCTACCAACGATCTTTTGAAGATGGTACACAAGATTGGAATGCGAAGGCTCAAGGATGTGAATTGATACTCTCATCAGGGGAGTTAATACGCATTGTACTCTTTTTCCTTTATAAGGTTTTATCCCACTGGATTTTCCTTGTAAGGTTTTTAATGAGGCAACCAAAAGGCATATTTCTAAACATGTGTCCTCTTTTTCCTTCAGTAGAATTTTTTTCCACTGGGTTTTATTTTAATTAAGATTTTAACGAGGCACATTATCTGTTGAATATACATTCAAGGTGGAGTATTATAAATTATATTTTATTTATGATGAATGTCTACTTTTAGAGATATTTTAGAGTTTGTTACTTGGTGGCTAAGTCACTCTTTCCCTATAAATAGAGATGTTATGTTCCATTGTAATTCATCCCAATCAATAAGAATTCTCTCGTTCTACTTTTCTCTGCAATACTATTCTTCTCGTTATATTGTTTTATAACATTTTACAAATAATCAGACCCTCTTTATGTAGTAGGGGATTCCTACTTTAGGTACAATTTTATAAAAGGTAAAAAATCTCATGATTTGTTGATTTGCGTATTTCTTATTGCTACGTGCCAAGATTCCCACCGTGATACCTGACCAGTTACGGATACTTCGGCCTTCCGTTATTTTGGTCTTCTGTTGGTTATACTGGCAATGTTTTCCTCGAGCTCATTCGAGGTCAGGGTCGATTCGGGGATCATGAACTCGATGTTCTCGATGACGGACATTCTGACCTCGATGTTCTCGATGACGGACATTCTGACCTCGTATTCTGGTTCGATGAAACCGAAGGTTAGAAATATGCCTTTTGGTTTCCTCATTAAAAACCTTGCAAGGAAAACACAGTGGGATAAAACCTTGTAAGGGAAAAAGAGTACAACGTGTATTAACTCCCGTGATGAGAGCATCAATTCACATCCATGAGCCTTCGGATTCCAATCTTATGCACCATCTTCAAAAGATCGTTGGTAGAGATTTGATAAACAAATCAGTCATATTAACTTGAATGAACATCATTCTTGATAGATATGTAATATCTTGATATAATGTCGGGGAATGACTTTTTCAATATCTCCATAGTTGTAAAAAAATTCGCTATCCCATTATCATGCTTATAGTTATAGCAAAATATATTTGTGAGTATTTTTCAGAATCGGAAGGTGTTATCGGTATAAGTTTTTTAAATCTATACATATTTTGTACGGGTTATAAAATGATTGTACCCTAGATACATATAGTGTAGTTTTTACATTGCAGGATTCGGTATTTTAGATTTATATGACATGTGATTTGGATCTATACATATTTATTTCAATTCAAACTTGATATATTTGGATCTAAAATTTGTGTAAGTATATAGATCTATACCGCCAGTCTTATTTTATGAAGTATATAGTATTAAAATATTATTGGTATAAATATATTTTAATTTGAATGTTCCCATAAAATCTGTTCATTCAAACTTGATAGGTATTAGATAATTTAATTTTGAAGAATCATATTTAAAATCTTTATCAAACATATATTTAACAGATTGAGCATCTGTTTTAATCAAAAATTTCTGATTATAAAGATCATCCTGGAATTTTAAAACCCATTTAACAATGCACAACATTTCATGTGCCACAGTCGCATATTTTCGCTGGGCTTCAGTCCATTTGCCTGAATGATATCGAATAAGATATTCACGCTTATCATGAGGATTAACTTGTTTAAGTATTCCTCCATAGCCAATATTAGAAGCATCAGTCTCAATAATTTTTTGTCAAGCAGGGTTAGCAAGAGTTTAGCAAGGCAAGGTTTTAACCTGTTGCTTAATGTTTTTAACAAGCTCAGTAAGACTATCATTCCAAGGGGATTTATTGCCCTTTTTATCCTTCTTTAACCTATCAGTTAAGGGTGCTAAATTTCTAGAAAGATTTTTATAAAATGGGAAAATATAATTTAAACTTGCCAAAAATCTTTGTAACATAGTCCTGTCTGTTATAACATTAGAAAATTTTGAAGCAAAGTCAATAGACCTTTGAATAGGAGTAATTTTTTCTTGACAGATTTGGTGTCCAAGAAACCTGACATCTGTTTGAAATAAACTCATTTTTGATGTAGAAATAACTAAACCATTTTGTATAATAATTCTTTTAAAAATATCAAGATGCCTGATATGTGTTTCAAGAGTTTTGGAGTAAACCAAAATATCATCTATATAAACAATGACAAAATCCAAATATGGATTAAAGATATCATTCATAATTTTTTGAAATTCAGATGGGGCATTTTTTAAACCAAATGGCATGACATTCCACTCGTATTGCCCAAAAGGAACATTAAAAGCAGTTCTATAAGTATGCTCTTTAAAAATCTAAATTTTCCAATATCCCGATTTTAAATCAAATTTTAAAAATATATTGACATCATATAACCTTGATAAAAGATCCTTTTTATTTGGAATAGGATATCTAATCCATTTTAAAAATTTATTTAAAGGTTTATTAATAACCAATCTAGGAATACCACGTTCTTGTTCAGCTGTTTTATTAACATAAAAAGCAGTGCAAGACCAAGGTGACTCTGAAGGTTTTATCAAACCCTTTTGTAAGAGATTATCAATCTCTTTTTTGCAAAATTTCACTAACTCAGCATTCATTGACATGAACGTGACTTAGTGGGAATATCATTTTTGCAAAAGTTGTCTTCATATGGCAAAGTCACAATATACTTTTTTCAATTCCAAAAAGCACTTGGGTGGTCGGCACAAATATCAATAGCCATTTGTTCAGAAATCAATTTGATTTTTTCCTGTACTTTAGCAGGACGGAATGTATCAACAATATTCATACTGTAAATTTTCATTTGTAAAGAATCAATATGCCTTTGTTTCATATGGATCAAAGTATTGATATCTCTAGTTATTGGTTCAGTTATGAAATCCAATTTTATGGTATACAACATAGATATGAACTTCTTTAATCCTATAGATTTTGGAGAAACTAGTATAAAAAGTACTAGACTGGAAGAGGTAGATACACCTCAAAACCTTGATCTATTAAATAAATGGACTATCCCTAAGGTAGATACAAAAACTATTTATGATTATGGATGGTTTGATAAACTTTCTTCAAAACAGTTGATAAAAGCAACTGAACAATCTTTCGCTCTAAATTCAGAAGAGCAGACTATTTATTTATTAAATAAACATGATATTAATTTTTATAAACCAAAGTATAATTATATACATATTGGCATGGTTCAAATTGCTTTTAAGCCTTTAACTCTTAAAGGGTTACCAGAAACCTTTTTAGCAGCCTTAAGAGATGCTAGAAATTTGAATTTTAGACAATCGTTGATGGGTTCAATTGAATCTACTGTGGCATATGGTCCAGTTTATTTTAATACACAACCTAATCTTCAATTGTCTCTATCTGATGTTAATATACTTGATGCTTTAACATTAAATGTCAAAACGCATGGTTATAATTATGCTCCTGGATCCGAACTTATATGTTTGTCCTATAGAATATATTATAAGTTGTTATCTACGTTGAATCCCAGATGTAAAATTTATGATACTTCTAACCAAACTATTCCGGTGGAAACCAATTTTACAAAGTCTAAGTTCACTACAAGGAGACCTATTAAGTGGGAAGAAATTAATTTCCCAACTACATGGACTTTAAATTCGGTTATATCCCCAAGCCAGGTCACAGATGAAGCTACTAATAGTGAATATTCTCATACTACTCAGAATCCTGATGGTAGGATATGTATCTAATTTCTTGATAAATCTCCTGTTTATAATAGGCGATCATTTTCAGGTTATAGATCTTTACATCTTTACCTGAAATACAACATATTTCCCTATTACTCCTGATGTTCCTATTTATGGTCCAGCAAGGAATAGGCATTTATCTTTGCATACTCTAAATCATACTTTGAGTGAAAGAATGGTTGAAGGGGGTAAAGATTGACCCTAAGAGAAATATTGTTCAAGCGACTGGAACGTCCAACCCAAATGATTTGTAAATTATGATGAGTCATCAAATTGATTTTAGCCCAGGTTCCCTGGCAAGAAAACACATTCAAAAGGAATTTCAAAATGAAAAATGGAACAAGTTTAAAACTTGGTTTTTTGAAGTTTATAGCCAAAATGATTTAAATAATATTTCACAAGAATTTTATGAAACTTGTGCTTTACATAATAAAATTATTTATTTTGTTCCATGGCCACTTATTTACCTTTATATATTAAGGTTATGGAAAGGACTTTTAAGGAGAGTAATGGAACTATAACTAAGGTCATTTACCCTCCTCAAGCACCTTTTTGTATTACCTAATAGTACTGGGTTAACTTTTTCTGCTTTTCAAAAATTTATTCAAAGTGATGTTGCCCAGATTACTATTAATGAAATAAATAATTTAATTGCTCAAAATAATTACTTGAGTTTATATGTTAAAGTGTTACGAGAGCATATTAGTTCTCTTGACAAAAAATTAGATGAATTAATTATCTTAATAAAGGGTTTTCATAAAACCTCACAAGAGGATATTGCTTCTACTTCTAATAATAAAACTACTATTAATGTTCCAACGCATATCCCGCGTCCTATTGATACTACTGATTTTAAAATAAAATCTTTCAATGATTTAGAAAGTCTTATTGATAAAAAGCTTTCTGGTTTAACCACTAAACCACTTGGGTTATCGAATGATGTTTCAGAAATTAATGAAATTGAAAATCAATTTTCTTGAAATAATAATTTGGAAACCTCTGAGGTTAATTCCAGACGGTTTAAATCTAGATATCGCAACCAACAACGTGTTACTAGTAAAGATGGCTATGCTACTATCCCTGCTATGATGACGTATTATTCTGTTTGAGAGATTTAATTTCATTTTTAAGATTTTCAACTTCAGTTTTTAAATCATCAAGGGAAGTATGTCTAATTTCAATTTCTTGACCGCCCTTTTTCTCAAGACGAGTAAAAACTGCTACAAATGTTTATCAAGTGCTACTGCTATGATATTGTAAAAGTTTTTAAAATATTGGACAATTATGATTTTTCCTTGCTCGATTCCAAAGAATTATCAAGGATGCAAAATCGTTAGGCTTTGTAACTTAAAAAAAAGAGAAAAGTCTGTCAAGTATCAATTAAAGAAGCAGGTTCTTTCAAAAAAGAATTTGACCCGCTAAACTTACATAGTTGAAATCTGAAACTTAAGTGACTTTCAAAAATTGTTTAAGAGCACAATTATATATGTGATAACTAATAAATAATTAAGTGAGAATACTAAATAAAGAAGTTGAAATTAAATCATCAACCCCCTTGTTAAGTGTAGAACCAAATAAATCAAAATAATATGATCAAATTGACATTAAAATATGAAGTAGAGTAAATATAAATTATGAAGGCCGCCATAGTCGGACCCGAGCGAATTCGCTTGTTCTTTTTCTTGATGTCCAACATAGTCGAAGACTCCATAGTAGTGATTCCATGCTAGTCCGGGCGAGTCTTGCATTAAGACTCGTATTGCTCTAAATACATATGCAAAACAAAGGGAAAGAATGCCAAATTAGAGAGAGGAAAATTCTGAAATAACTTAAAGAAATAAGAGGCAACTGACTCAAACCAATCTCATAGCTTGGAGCAAAATATAGATTCATTAGAGGACCCATACATTTTACATTTTTTAGCGAGCTCATATATGGTAAATTTAAGGATTTCCAAACACACAATGTCCTAAACGACTAGTGGCTGAACAAAGAGTCCAAATAACTTCATCAAAATCCAATTCAACTATATAATAAGAAGTATTCCCGTCTAACATGAAATGTTCTTTGGCTAACTTTTAGGAAATTGCATATTTATTTTTTATCATAACTTGAGGAATTTAGAGAAGTTATTACTTATTCAAAACTCAACTATAGTTACTAATTAGAGCAAACATTAAGGGAAGTGCTATTTTAAATTAATTGAACTTATTGGCTCTATGTTCCAAACAAATTCCAAAGTCCCGTTTTGTACTACATAAAAAGCAACAAGGAAAAGTATATTACCAATTCAACGTAACATGCTTCTTCTTATTTTAAAGGTTTGAACTGATTCTCAGTTAAGGGCCAAAACACAAGGTCTCAAACAATGTAGTTAATATTCTTCAGTCATTTTAGATCATTAAAGCACTCTAATATATTTTAACGATCATGGCAAATTTTAAGGTCGCACCTTTTGATGTGTAGGTTAGGCACATCACAGATTTGAACCCTGCCACAGACAAAAATCTAATATTTAAGTGAAGAAGGATATAAGGACGGACCCATCATCCTCGAGGTTCGAACTGTGAGCCATTTTCCTTAGGGATTTCTCGGTTATAAAAAAAAAAGAAGGACCGGAGCCCCTTAAAGATAGACTTCTCTGCATGGTCTGCTACACGAAATTCCTTTCTCAAAGCACACAATTTGAGAAATAAAGGATGCATAAGTTATATGTGTGTACGGGTGAAACTATGCCCATGGGACACTTCGGTTTCGACGAAGTAAACGGAGGAAGAGACGTGACTGTAAGGGACCGGAATCGAGACAAGAAGCCCCTTGAGTCGGGGTTCAGGCAAAACGTCTTCCCTTGAGAGTATCGGGGTCACGACCCCGAGTCTCGGTTCGAATCACAAAAATCTCGGAGAGCATTACCATATAATCGAGCATGACCAACAAAAGGCTGTGATATCCGTGACCACCCGGTTGCGACGACGTGAATCTCGGCACGTATCGGCAGAAAATCAGTGATTAGTTAAACGAAAGATTTTTACGTTTTGTGGAATTGCACTTAGGGTAAAACTCCCCTACTATATCAAGGGGGTCTGATGATTCATTAGGCACACTGTAACACGTATATCAAGGCAATATATTCTCATTTTCTCTGTTATTCAAAGTTATTACTTTTGTTCATCATTTCATTAGTAAAGTGAGCCCGGTATCGAAGGCAGGTATTTTATTAAGTTGTTACTAAGTCCGAGATCACTCCTCTTGATTGGTTTGGCAATTTATTACGTCCTTTATCTGTTTAATCTAACGCAATTTATCATTTGTATTGAACTAACTCACGTATCCTTAAAACCACTTACAAATTTAATTGTTATCCGTTTTTAGGGTAAATAGTTTAGCACCCACCGTGGGGCTAAGGGTAATAGTGGCAATTTGATACAAATTTCCATGACATATCTATTTTACACTTGTTCTTTGAGCTTTTAGTTTCAGGTCAAATTAAAAATATCGAACACCCAATCTGTCCATTTGAACGTGGTTGCTGAGTCCGGAAACAGGGCGAAAATAACAACGTGGTACCCAGCAATGAGATGTCTCCTGCTTCCCCCAACGGAGCCCTAGTCGCTGATCCGATCGCTGCTAACTCACACGTGGCTATCGCTGCTAACTCACACGTGGCTATCGAAGCAAACTTTCCTACTGACCCCGAAAATAGCATTCATGGGGGAGCCCGATTGATAGCCCGGAGTACAAACGACGGCCAAAGAGATGTGATCAACTTACACGCAATCTTCGAAATGTTACAGGCTCAACAAGCAGCGGTAGCCCAATTGCATAACCAAAGCCGATCCCCTAGTAGAGTTGAGCTAGAATCATCCTGGGAAAACGCCCGCAGAAATGAACCGGCCACATAAAGTTCGGGTGAAGCAGAACCGAGGACCAACCCAGAGATAATAAAAACCCTTGAGGAACTGACAAAACGGGTGAATCAGGAGAAAAGAAAATCTAAGCCAACGACAAAAATGTGGAGACCTATAACTCCAGGGTCGACCGAATCCCAGGAGCGCCACCGATACTGAAGGGCCTAGATTCCAAAACATTTGTCCAAAAGCCTTTCCCTCCGAGCGTAGCTCTAAAGCCGATCCCAAAGAAGTTTCGTATGCCCGAAATTCTGAAGTATAATGGGACAACCGATCCAAACGAACATGTGACCTCTTATAGGTGCGCTATCAAGGGAAACGACTTTGAAGATGATGAAATTGAACTCGTTCTGCTGAAAACGTTCGGAGAAACCTTGTCGAAATGAGCTATGATATGGTATCATAACTTATCCCCTAATTCTATTGACTCGTTTGCTATGCTTGCAGATGCCTTTGTAAAAGCGCACGCCGGTTCCATCAAGGTCGAGACCAGGAAATCATACCTTTCAAAGTAAAACAAAGGGATAACAAGATGCTTAGGGAATTCTTATAGAGGTTTCAAATGGAACGGATGGATCTATCTCCGGTCGCACATGATTGGGCTGTTCAGGCCTTCACCCAATGACTCAATCCCTAAATCTCATTGGCTTCACAACAGTTGAAGCAAAATTTGATAGAATACCCGGCGGTACCTTAGGCTGACATCCATAACCGGTACCAATCCAAAATCAGGGTCGAAGACGATCAACTTGGGGCCCCTTCCGGGTCCGTTTATCCCGTCAGATCTAGTGACAGATCCAAAAGAGACATTGATCTTGAACCAAGAATGAATAGAGACCGGTATAAACCATACAATGGAGATCGAATGGGTAACGGGTCCGGAAGAAACACTATGAGGAGTGAAAGAAGAGGCGACCGGGGCCATAATAACCGGGGACTCATGAGCATAATTGGTTTTTGACAGACCCATCGGGTCTAAAGAAGCACCAAGGTTATCGGAGTACAACTTCAACGTCGACGCTACCGCCATCGTATCATCCATAGGACGCATCAACGATGCTAAGTGGCCTCGACCATTACAATCCGATCCTTCCCAAAGGGACTAACATAATGTGTAAATATCATGGCACTCACGACCACAAAATCGAAGACTACCGACAACTGAGAGAGGAAGTAGCACGGTTATTCAACAACGGACACCTTTGAGAGTTTCTAAGTGATCGAGCCAAAAATCACTTCAGGAATAGGGACTCCAACAAGCAGATTGAGCAATAGGAACCTCAGCACGTCATTAACATGATCATTGGTGGGATTGTCGTCCCCCAGGTGCCGATGTTAAAGCGCACTAAAGTGCCCATTTTAAGGGAAAAATAAACTCAAGATTATGTACCGGAGGAACCGTATCTTTCAATGACGAGGACACTGAAGGAATCATACAACCACACAATGATCCGTTGATCGAGGGTTGTGGAATAGCTGGGTCTACAAGACGAAATTATGCCTGCAGTCCGATTTTTAAAAGGGTTTAATGCGACCACTAAAGGGGAGATAACCCTACCGGAACCGTTCAGGAAATGAAGTTCTTCGTGATTGAAGGAGATATGAGATACAACACTCTATTTGGGAGGTCGTGGATTCATAACATGAGGTCAATACCCTCGACATTACATCAGGCTCTAAATTCCCTACACCGGGAGGGATCAAAATAGTTTACGGAGAGCAACCAGCCGCAAAAGAAAAGTTCGCAATCGATGAGGTGGTTCCGATATTCGCACTCTCGACATCGAAGAACCCGAGTTCGGTCACTCGAGAAAGAAACCAAATAGCAATCACCGACACCGACCCTGACCAAACCAGAAAAGCAGAGGACGAGCAAGGATGACGATTACAGAGTCCCCAAGTCATCATAGTCCCCGACGATTGCAATGCCACCAAGTTAACAGTTGAGGAGCTGGATCAAGTCATATTGATAGACCACCTGCTCGATCGGAAGGTATACCTAGGCACGGGGCTTACTCTCGAGATCAGGAAAAAACTAATTGAATTTCTTATAGCTAACGTAGATTGTTTCGCTTGGTCCTCTCTTGACATGACAGGGATCCCGCCGGAAATAACTACTCACAAGTTGAGCTTAGATATGAAGTTTTATCCGGTTAAACGGAAGAGGAGGCCTCAGCCTGAAGTCAAGCACGAATTCATCAAAGATGAGGTATCCAAACTCCTTAAAATAGGTTAAATGCGGGAAGTTAAGTACCCGGACTGGTTAGCAACGTAGTGGTAGTGCCTAAAAAGGAAAATAAATTAAGAATGTGTATAGACTACAAAGACTTGAACAACACATTCTCTCAGGACTCTTTTCCTTTGCCTAACATCAATCCATGATCGATACGAGGGCCGGCCACAAGATACTCCGCTTTCTCGACACCTATTCCGGGTACAACCAGATGGATCTAGGAGACTAGGAAAAGAATTCCTTTATCACTAAATACGACACCTATTGTTATAACGTAATGTGATTCAGACTAAAAAATGATGGTGCCACTTACCAACACCTAGTAAATTGGATATTCAAAGAGCAAATAGGAAAATCAATGGAGGTTTACATTGACGACATGTTATTTAAGTCCATGTGAGTAGAGGGCCATTTGAAACATTCGCAGGAAACCTTCAACATACTGAAGAAATAAAATGCTGAACCCGAAGAAATATGCATTCAGAGTCGGGTCCGGGAAGTTCCTTAGATTCATGGTGTCCAACTGGGAATAGAGATCAATCCCGACAAGATCAAGGCAATAGAAGACATCAATGTGGTGGACAATGTCAAGGTCATTCAAAGACTAATCGGGCGCATAGCCTCCTTGGGTCGATTCATTTCTAGGTCCTCAGATATGATCCATTAGTTCTTCTCATTATTTAAGAAGAAGAATAACTTCTCGTGGACCCTGGAGTGCCAGAAGATTTGGAAGAACTCAAATGGCACCTTTCGAGTCCGACTTTACTTCATACTCCAAAGACAGACGAGCAGTTGTACCTGTACTTAGAAGTATTCATGATAACGGTAAGTAAAGTCTTAGTCCGAGAAGAAGAAGGTACGCAATTCCCTATATATTATGTTAGCAGGACTCTAGACAAGGCCGAAGTGAGGTATCCTCACCTAGAGAAATTGGAGCTCGCTTTGCTAAGCGCCTCCAGGAAGTTAAGGCAATATTTTCAATGCCATCCCATATGTTTTGTGATCACTTACCCATTGAGGAACATAATGCACAAACCCGAGATCTCGGGACGATTGGCCAAATGGGCTGTGGAAATTAGTGGGTACAATATTGAAAATCGACCCCGAACCGCAATCAAATCTCAAATTTTGGCCGAATTCGTGGTCGATTTCATGCCGGCTTTAATACCCGAAGTCGAAAAGGAATTATTGTTAACCCCGAGGACCTCCTTAGGGATTTGGACCCTCTTTACGGATGGTGCTTCGAACGCAAAGGGGTCCGCACTCGGCATCATGTTGAAGATTCCCACAGGTAACATAGTTACACAATCTATTAGAACTGTGAAATTGACTAACAATGAGGCCGAGTATGAGGCCATGACTGCAGGTCTCGAACTGACTAAAAGCCCGGGGGCGAGGCGATCAAAGCTGAATGTGATTCCCTCCTTGTGATGAATCAAGTCAATGGGATGTTCGAAGTAAAAGAGGAACGGATGCGAAGATACCTGGATAAACTATAGGTAACACTACATTGATTCAAGGAGTGGACCCTGTAACATGTACCCGGGGATCAAAACAGCGAAGCCGATGCTCTAACTTACTTGGGGTCGTCTGTTGATGACGATGAATTCAGCTCGGCAACGGTCGTACAACTTATGAAATCATAGTGGAAGAAGGCCACGCCGAGATAAACCCGACAAGCTTAACCTGGGACTGGAGAAACAAGTATATAGATTACCTGAAGACCGGGAAGCTGCACACGGATCCTAAAGAATCAAGAGATCTGTGCATGAAGAAGACCAGGTTCAGCCTGTCCGAGGATGACACCCTGTTCAGAAGAACGTTCGATGGCCTACTCGCCATATGTCTGGGACCGGGAGACATCTAATACTTTTTAGAGAAGTTCACGAAGGCACCTGCGTGAACCATTCGGGGGACGAAATGTTGGTTCGTAAGATAATCAGAGTCGGTTGTTACTGGATTGAAATGGAGAAAGATGCAAAGGAGTTTGTACGGAAATGCGACGGTTGTCAGAGGCACGCACTGATGATCCATCAGCCTAGGGAGCTACTGCAGCCTTGTCACCTTGGCCATTCATGAAATGGGGAATGTATATTGTCGGTCCCCTGCCATGGGCACCCGGTAAGGCTCAATTTATATTATTTATGACTAACTATTTTTCTAAATAGGTCGAATCTCAAGCATTTGAGAAAGTCAGAGAAAGAGAAGTCATTGATTTTATTTAGGACCACATAATATGCCGGTTCAGAATGCCGACTGAGATCATATATGACAACGGGAAACAGTTCATCGGCAGTAAAGTAAGCATATTTTTCGAGGACCATAAGATCAAAAAGACACTGTCAACACCCTATCACCTTACTGAGAACGGGCAGGCGGAGTCTACAAACAATACCATACCCCAAAACTTTAAGAAGAGAATTGATCGACGCCAAAGGAAAATGAAAGGAAATTTTTCCCAAAGTCATGTGGGCATACCGTACAACCTCAAACTCTAGTACCGGGTCCACCCCATATTCATTGGTCTACAGTGCCGAAGCGCTAATACCTGTCGAGGTAGGAGAATCGAGTTTTAGGTTTCGATATACGATCGAAGATTCAAACAGTGAGGCCATGAGCACAAGCCTGGAACTATTGGATGAGAGGCGAGAGGCCGCCCTCGTCCAGTTGGCTGCCTAGAAATAACGGATCGAATTATAACTGGAGAGCCAACCTCCGACACTTCAATATCGGGGAGTTGATGTTAAGAAAGGTGACACTAAACACCTGGAACCCAAATGAAGGGAAGCTGGGATCGAATTGGGAAGGCCCATATCGATTTATCGAGATTATCGGTAAAGGTTCGTACAAACTCAAAGCAGGGAATAGTGAGCAGCTACCAAACAACTGGAACGTAACCCACTTTAAACGATACTACTTCTAAGGTACAATCCCATTCATTTTATTTTTACATATATTGCGAATTGGACTAACACTTGGAGGAAACAGCCAAAGGATGATGTAGTTCTTAGGCCTGAAGCACGCTGTGAACACCTAATTTTTGACCACACCCTAAATCTTATACTACTTTAGTGTAAATATTTATTTTAGATCTAATCTTAATATTTTAAAATTTTATCTTATATTATGGTTTCTTTTAATTATAATTTTAATAAGTAAGCTATAGAAACTTTCTCAGTATCATTTAAAATATATGTAAATATTTAATTTTATCTCTCTCTATCTCTCTCTATCTCTCTCTCTATATATATATATATATCTTGGTAAAAAAATGGTTGTTCAAAATTATTATTTTATAATTAACCTTATCTTCTGAAATGCAAGAAAAGTAATGAAGTTATATAAGTTTGTTAATAAACTTGCACTTTCACGTCCTAACCTACTACCACACCCCTCACGTCACACAATTTGCGCGCACACACACACGATCATCTGCACATACCCATTATACATAATCCACAACTCACACAATGCACTAAATAATAGACTCACTTCTTGAAAAAAAAGTGAAAGACAAAAAGGAAAAGATTGAGGAAAATAAAAGCTTCAGCCAACTCACCTTTTAAAACACCATAGTTTCTCCTCTCTTAATTCTTGAATTTCAGAAATTTAAGTTCAAGAAATGGGGTCAAGTTGAAGTGGGTTTTCGATTTGGAGTTTCCGTTCGAGATCGGTTTTCGGTTCCTGCTTCGTATTGTTGCTGTATTTTCTTCGAGACTTCATCTTGTTGAACCTGTTGCAAAAATATTTCTTTACATATTAAATAAGAAGCACTTAACAGGTCTGCAATTGAAAATTCCTATTCTGTAAGTAATAAAACCATGTTGGCCATATTAATCTTGGGTACCTTTGTGTTCACTTTTGGTCTACTGCCTCAGTATTACTTTTACTTTGTTTCGTTTGTGTTTGTGTTCATATGTCTTAGTGTTACGATTGTGTTCAAGTTTCTGTGTCATTTTGTTTCGTTTCGCCGTAATAGGCTTATCAATTAACTTTGGTTATATTTTATGGTTTATTAGTTTGAAGACGTTAAGGATTCTGTTTGAATCTTGTAGGAATTGACATTTTTAAATGTATATGGGTTTAGATAGAAATGATCCAAAATATTAACAAGGCTACAAGCTAATACACTTCCCTATAACTAATTTATTTTATAACTCCCACAAAATATTTTTCATAACTCATATGACCTTCGCAATAATCTCAAACTTAGGAAAGAAGTAAATTATGAATACGCTAGAAAAACTTTAGATGTACTTTAAATATTAGCCCATGTGTTCATACCCGAACCTTAGATTGACATTGATTAAATAATAAAAGGATCATGTGCGCATTCCGGTCTCGATGCCTTTAGATTTAAAATAATTATGTTATAACCAGTATGTACATTCTGTATCTTGGTTTAACATTTAATTTCAAAGAAGTACCTTGTGTGCATACCGCATCTAGGTTACAACAATTAATAAAATATAATAACTAATTAAGTGGTAATAAATAAGCCATAATCAATAAAATACAAGAATAGGTAAACATTTATTTAAGCCTTACATTAGTCAATAAAGTGACCGTTCTAGAACCACGGGACTCGAGGGGTGCCTTACACCTTCCCCTCGGTCAACAGAATTCCTTACTCAGTCTTGTATTTTCGTAGACCATGAATTATGAGTCAAATATTCCTTTTGATAAGGGATTCAATAAAAGGTGAATTGGAATACCAAAACTCAATTTCAAGTGGCGACTCTAGATAATAAATAATCCCTTTTAAAAATATCACT
Organism: Nicotiana paniculata; assembly: GCA_005239505.1. Classification (NCBI taxonomy): domain Eukaryota; kingdom Viridiplantae; phylum Streptophyta; class Magnoliopsida; order Solanales; family Solanaceae; genus Nicotiana; species Nicotiana paniculata. The sequence continues at coordinate 1,693 of ML304844.1, read as the reverse complement.
TTAATTGGAAAAACTCTTCTAACTCAACCACGTAAAAGGGTGGTGAGGGAAAAAAGAGGTGTGACAGCTCTGGCGACTCTGCTGGGGATTATTAATAAGAATTCGAGCTTTGTACATTGATTCTTGTTTGGCTTTTATCATGTTTTTAATATTATTGTGTTTGCAAGCCTAATGTGTTATTTGTCGCTTATTTACCGCTTTAATATTTATTTGACCTGTGCTATAAATTGTATCCTCTCTTGCACCCCTCTGAGTCCTCTGATAGGTAGTTATGTTGTGTTTGCCTACCAGCATCACAAAATTTCTATCTTGAGATAAAGCTAGTTAGCCTACCAGCTTCTGGTGAAGGATTTAGTCACACATGATTAGGTGGGAGAGCCGTTAGCTAGCCAGTGTTGTTCTACTACTGGTCATGCTTGGCGCTCCTCGGCTCGGGTTGTCACCCGGGTAAGCCAAGTCTAGATACCATCTCCATTAGGATTGGAAAACTTAGAAGAACAAGCCACAAGCAATGAATTTTCCTAGTAGGCTACGTTTTATTTGCATCATGTGCACTGGACTTAGCGGGACTCGGCATAGGGGTCGGGTCCGTCTAGGACAGGTACCTATTTTTCGGACCAACATATTCATATTTATGTGCTATATGTAACATTATTTGGTAGGCTTCATTCAAATGTTGACCGGCTTTAGGATAGATCGATTAAACAGATGAGAGAGAGAGAAAATTTCCTCCAAGTTTTCATAAAATATTTTTTTTTTAATTTTTTTTTTTTGAAGGGTTCTAGTATGTAAAAGCACAATTTTCAAAAAAAAATTTAATTTATTTTAACCGAACTACGCGGGTTTGATTCTCACATGATGTGTGATAAGTAGGCAACCTTCATCAGGTTCAACCCCATTTTAAAAAAAAATAAATAAATAAATAAAAATAATTTAAAAAAAAAAAAGTTGTATATGGATTTTTTTTCTCTTGCTGTCAAAAAAAAATTTATATATATAATAATATAGTCACTTTGTCAGTTTTTTATCTTTCGACCAGTTTTGCCCATATGTTCGGTCCTTTTGTCGAAATAGCCTTATAACCTTCCACGAAAATGCAAAAGGGTTGTTTTAACAAAAGAGGTCAGTTTTTATGTTCACTTTTACAAAAGAATAGTCATTTTGAGTCTTCTTTTAATTATTTTACCAATTTAACTAAAAAAAATTTAGTCCCATAGTTTGGTTTTGTTTTTATTTTTATAGAGTCAAAACCCGAGAAATCGGATTTTTTGTGTCAATAATATATTTGATTAAAATCTAACCCCGTGTCTGGATAAATAGGTACACCATGAGTGGAGAAAGAGGTAAGTCCGAAAAGAGGCCCATGTCAGAAGGAATACCGGATTTTCTTATTGTTGATCAGATACCACAATTNTTGGGACATTTGGTTCACATGATGACGATCAAGCCTAGGAGGGATGTGATCGAAGCTTTGATTCCGCACTGGGATCCTGAAAATAATGTGTTCCATTTTACTGACTGTGAAATGACTCCGACCTTGGAGGAAATCGCCCATTTCCAGGGGTGGGGCCGCAATCTTTGCTGGAAAAGGCCCATTGTACCAAAAAATGTGAATGAGGGTAAATTTCTAAAGCTTCTGAACATAAATTACGGAGAGTATGAAGGTTTAGGAGGTAAGTGGGTTAACTTGGGA
>MDKI01265301.1:0-20087 GCA_005239505.1 Nicotiana paniculata | reverse complement strand
ATATATATATATATATATATATATATATATATATATATATATATATATATGTATGTATTAAAAAGTATAGCTGAAAAGCAATTATCTCCAGGAAAAATTATGTCTAAAAGACTTCTTTCCGGAAGTATATTTGAAAAACATTTGTCTTGCAGATATTTGAAAGAGCAGTACTTGGGAAAATATATTTTGAACATCACATATTTTGATGATATTTGAAAGAGCAGTACTTGGGAAAATATATTTTGAATATCATGTGTTTTGATGATATTTGAAAGAGCAGTACTTGGGAAAATATATTTTGAACATCACGTGTTTTGATGATATTTGAAAGAGCAGTACTTGGGAAAATATATTTTGAACATCACGTATATTGATGATACTTGAAAGAGCAGTATTTGGGAAAGTGTATTTGAACACCCCGTATTTGAAGAGACTATGTTATAAAGATTTCTCTTTATAAAAATATATAAATATACATTCAGAGAAAGTATGTTTCAAAGAAGAAATTTCTCTATTCCGAAATGATTATATCTTTAAAGTTTTAAAAATGAACTCATGATTTAAAGGTTTTCACTCGAAAGTTTGACCAGTTTTGTTGAGTCATTGGCTAAGGTCTGACGTGAATAAATTGATGTAGTGCTGAGTTGCTTGTGTTTTTGTTGGGTTGTAGTTCCCGCCATTTGGATTTCATCCTTCCCATTCTCTTTGCGTATTCCTATTATGTTGTCCGTTGATCGTAATTATTGAATTTTCTTTCGCGTTATTCGATCGTATCGTTAAATACATTGAGAAATATTAGATAGATATGTGGGTTCGGTCATTTATACATCTTGCCTTTTTACTTATTAGACTGATGGTGTCTTGACTAGTCCTCGTCACTACTTCATCGAGGTTAGTCTTGATACTTACTGGGCACCGTTGTGGTGTGCTCATACTACACTTCTGCACATTTTGTGTGCAGCTTCATGTTATTGTTGTTGGTAGCTGCGCAGATCGTTGCTGAGGAGACTCAAGGTACCCTGCTGCTACGTTCACAGGCTTCGGAGTCACCTTCCTGTTTTATTTCTATTCAGCTGTACTTACTTATTCCTAGGCAGTTGTACTTAGATTTGATAGAAAGATTTCGTAGAGCTTATGACTTGTACTTACCGAGTTTTTAGAAATTGTAAACTCTGTCAAGAATTCTATTTCGAAATTTTTTTAGTTTCTTTATTATTGTTGTTATTTAGTGAAAATGTTAGGCTTACCTAGTCCTTAAGACTAGGTGCCATCACGATACCCAATGGAGGAAAATTTGGGTCGTGACAAATACGTTGATGAGTTAAATCATTCTATCTTGGGAGGATAATATTCCAACACCTATGGTACTTGAGGGGAATAATTTCCTTAAGGACACACTGTGAATTCAGTGGGCTCGATTTGTTCCTACACTGTTTTTCAGAATTTATTTCGTTCATTTTGTTCTACTAACTTTCTGTTTCTGGTTTTTATTTCAGAAAGTTTAATGCTTTATTAATTTTACAGCAATACAGTTTTGATAAAAATTATTACATTGATATAATATATACTATAGAGTATCTCCCATTTGACATAAAACTATGAGCCCATAACATGCATCTCTGATGGAAGAGAATGTTCTTCACATCTTTCTTCAATTGAAAATTGATGAAATTTTTCCATACCTCTATCTGCAAAAGAGAAATTATAAAGTCGCTAAATTTAATAATATATAATGTTTTTAGTATCTGTATTCGAAAATATAATTTCTTCAAAATAAAACGAAATCAGAAACAAAAGACATAAATAAAATCAGATGAAGAACGTTTCGAGCCCAACAGAAAACTGTGTTTCCTTAAGGAATTTAATCCCCTCACTGTTGCCCAAGGTTGTTGGATTAATTCCTCTCAGGATAGAATGAAATAACTATTCTATAATACCGGCAATAGAAATTACAGAACCTCGTCGAACTCAACAGACAGCGGTAAATCACATTGATGCTTACGTTTTTGCTTTTGAAAGACAGTGCAGAAATGCATAAGAGAGAAGGGAGAGTATGCAATTTTTCCGTGGTTTGAAGGTGAGATAGCCAATCAGTCTGGGTTGAATAGGTGCGAAAGTACCTGTTCACATGAGGTACTGTTTCGGCAGAAGCGAATTTTAATTTCAAAAACGATCGTTCGGCATTAGTAAACTATCTGCGAAAATATCAGGAAAAAGAAAAAAAAAATAACGGAAAATGGGAAATAAATTTGGTCCAAAAAATTATCAATCAATCATACCAACCAAAGCTGAGCCAGCGAGCGGCGACGACGGCGTGAGGCACCACTTCTTCTCAACTCTTTAAGAGCTAGAAGATGTGCTTCTCTATATAAGCACAAAGATTCTCTTTTCTTTTTCCGATGGGGGACAAAGTGCATTAGTAAAGAAAATAACTTCAAACTTTTCCGTTTTCCTTCAAATCTTTTTCCTTAATTTTCCATTCACACCTCTTATTATATAAACCCAATAAATATTAAATTATTATAACCATAAAAATTCAATGGCAAATATATTCGTACTTGCGTAGTTCCTTGAGAAAGTATTTTAGCCATCTCCTCATTATCAAAATTTCATAACAGATTCTTGCATTTTCAAGATGAAGCATATTCATTTCTCGCCTATATATAGTGTATTGGTCGAAATTTGGATCAAGTTTAGTAGTTATGACGGACGTGGTTGAAACTTTAGCTGACCATTTTTTAGTGACGAGGAGTCGTCTTTATTAGGAAAGACGCCGAGGTCGAGCTGAGGACGTGTGAAAATAATGGCGGCACACGTTTAGGGTTGGGCAGAGGAATATTCCATTGAATATTACCTCTATTGTACCTTTTTAGGGTTTCTTAGGAGTGTCCCCTATAAATAGGAAAAGATAAAGAACAAAGGGGGATCGGGAATTTTCTGATAAGAGCACACTTGTAAAGTGGACAATAAAGAATATATTAAGCTTGTCTTTTCCACTGATTCTCTTGTTCTAAAGATACCTTTTTTCTCACTAGATCCAAGTCACTCGTGTTCTCCCTCATTTCCTATTATTGCACGTCGTTGTCATGAAGAAGATCCATCCAAGTTATTCAATACTTGGGTGACAAATTACTCTTTATTAAATTTTTGCCATTATTTACATTTATTCTACACTATACTTATTGAATTCATCAACAATCATTGAACACGATTTTGTTTACATTGAATATTGTTGGATACGGTTTAACCTAGTTTACACATCGTATCTCCAGACCTAGCGGTAATTAACTTTAACTAAGATTCACTCACTATTTTATTCATTAATTCGTTTTAAGAAAAAGGTTAACACATTTCTGGTAAAATAATTTGGCGCCATCTGTGGGAAGTCTCTAGTTAAAATCTTTAGTTTCTGCTAGATCTAAAAAAAACGCATACACAACTATCTTTTTTCGTTCGCACGAACTAACAATGGTAGGAAAAGGAGAAGAAAGGCTAAAAGCCATAGTGGATGTCACTGCCAAGCTCATGAACACCATCAACGAAGTTGATGGATAAGGCGAGGAGAATGTAACGCCAAGCATTACGCCAGTACGAAGCGGCTGACCTCCCCCTCATGGAAGAGTAACCGCCACGCACGAAAGGGGGGCTTCTATGTCCATAACTGAAGAGACATCACTAGCAGTGAAGAAACTACTGGAAGCGTGGTTGACAAGTACTCTAAGAAACATTCTCGACAAACCCGTTCAAGGGGCAAGATAGAGCACCGTACGAGTAGACGCTACAACAGCCGTCAACGAGCAACCCGCTCCCCACCCAACAGGTAATCATAACACTACTATTGATGCAGGCAATGACGCACTTACATCCATTTTGAAGAAGATGGAAGAAATGGAAAATAAGAACAAAGCGCTCTGCGACTAGATGAAGGAGCATCAAGAAAGGGTCGACAATATACCGGCGTCCCAAAACTCCTGCCAAAACAGGACGTCGGCCGGTTCATCGAACAACCGTACAGCGAAGAGGCAGCCCCACATGACATACCCAAGACCTTCAAAATGCCACCATATTTGAGAGTATAGGACGGCAAAACAGACTCGGAAAATCACATCATCCACTACATCACAGCGGCTAAAGGCAACAACCTCTCGAAGGAACAAGTGCCGTCAGTGTTGCTGAAAAAGTTCGGCGAAATCCTAACAAGGGAGGCCTTAACATGGTACTCACAGATACCAGCACGGTCAATAACAATGTTCGAGGAAATGGCCGACAAGTTCGTCACCGCACACGCTAGGGCTAAGAAGGCGCACACTAGGGTGAATGATATATTCGGCGTCAGACAATCACCCAGCGAGTGACTCAGGGATTTCCTTGCCCGATTCAACAGAGTTAGAATGAGCCTACCAAACGTATCAGAAAGGATGGTAGTGACAGCCTTCCAAAATGGATTGAATAGGAATGGGTCGAGGGAGACCAGAAAATTACTGAGCAGACTCATGAAATACCCTCCCACCACTTGGGAGGAAATCCACAACGCCTACTGCACCGAAGTGAGAGCAGACGAGGACGACCTCAATGATCCAACTCAACGGCTGACACCAGTCCAAACGAAATCGAGGAAAGACCGTCGCAACGACGCCCGAAGAGATCATTCAGGACCACGTCTCAACTGAGATAGGCACCATCCATATATCAGAACGGCCATCCCACCACCTCCCCGCCACATAGAGGAGACGCCCAGATCCAACATAGGGACTCAACGAAACAAAAAAGGTATGCCTCCACTATTATCTGCTCACAATTTTTGTGTAACCCCTTCAGAAATAGTGTACGCACTAGAGAAGCTTAGCCCGATGGTGAAGTGGATGCAAAAGATGAAGTCCGACCCAAGTACCATAAAGTCGAACGCCCTCTGTGAATTCCACCAAGAGCGAGGTCACAAGACCAAAGACTGCATAGCCGTGTGACAAGAAGTGGTAAACATGCTCCACCAAGGGCACCTAACGGAGCTGATGAGCGACCGAGGACGAGCCAAATTCGGCCGTGGTCGAGAACACCAAGGCCCTCCAAAGACACCCTCCCCTGCCCGCACCATCCAAATGATCATCGGCGGAGGCGACCAAGCAGCAATCAACCACATGAAGTTCACCACCACACATAAACTGAAATGGTCGATCACCTAGGAACGCTATGATAACCTCGAAGAGAGTATCATCTTCGATAAGTCAGATACCCACGGTTTGACTTTTCCTCACTTCGATGCTCTTGTCATTATTTTACGTATTTTAGATACTGATGTAAAAAAAAATGGTAGACAACGGGAGTGGCACATTTATTATCCACCCCCGAGTTCTCGCACAAATGAGGCTCGAGGATAAGATAGTACCATGCTGGATAACACTAACGGTTTTAACAATGCAGTTGAGCGAACCTCAGGAGAAATAATATTACCCGTCCTGGCTGGGGGCGTCACCTTAGAGACAATGTTCCATATCATGAACCAGGATACAGCCTACAACGCCATCATAGGGCGACCTTGGATTCACGCCATGAAAGCCATCCCTTCCAGCTTGTATCAAGTAATCAAGTTCCCTACTCTGTGGGGTATATTCAGCATCTGAGGTGAGCAGCACACGGCCCAAGAATGCTATCGCATCGCCCAAGACTGCACATACACAACACAGTTAAAGGGAACGGGCCCGGATGCATATGAATTACCAAAGTCGGGGTCCAAACTCGACGAACAGAAAGATGTCATCAAGGACCCCGACGTCGTAGAGGCGAGGGGGTCAATAGTAGAAGATCTCGACCCCGTCCAAATAGACGAGAAAGACCACAGCAAAAAGTCTTACATCGGCCACAAACTCTCCGAGCCAGGTAAATTTCATAAATATTTGACTGACAATGCAGACCTATTCACTTTCTCCCATGCAGATATGCCAGGTTTTCCAAAATATATTGCCATGTACAAGTTGAACGTAGATCTATTATACCCACCAGTACAACAAATAAGAAGAAAGTTCAACGCCGCAATAAATGAGGCCGTCCACGATGAGGTGGAAAAATTACTCGCCAACTGCTCCATCAGAGGGTCCAAATACCCCAAATGGGTCGCCAACATAGTCATAGTAAAGAAGAAAAACGGGAAATGGCGCATGTGCGTGGACTTCACAAACCTAAACAAAGGATTCCCAAAGGACTCTTTTCCGTTGTCGCGCATTGACCAACTCATCGACGCAACGGCAGGGCACGAGTTGTTAAGCTTCTTGGACTCCTATACGGGATACAACCAAATCCTCATGGAGGAGAGGACCAGGAAAAGACCACTTTGATAACTCATCAGGAGACGTACTACTATAGAGTCATGCCAATTGGGTTAAAAAACACCGGAGCGACCTATCAAAGGCTGGTCACCAAGATGTTCAAAGACCAGCTTGGCAAAACAATGGAAGTATACATAGACGATATGTTGGTCAAATCCAAAAGGAAATAAGATCATATCGACCACCTGAAGAAGTCCTTTGATATACTGAGGCGTTACGGCATGAAGCTAAACCCCGAAGAGTGCGCCTTTGGCGTAACCTCAGGCAAGTTCCTCGGCTTCCTCGTGTCGCAAAGAGTCATTGAAGTCAACCCTGACAAGATCAAAGTTATCGAAGGAATACCTAAAGTGCTGATCAACAAGAAACAGGTACAAAAATTTAACGGCCGTACAGCCGCTCTCACGATCCTCCGATAGATGCCACAAATTTTTCAAGGTACTCAATAAATACAACGGTATCCAGTGGGAATTCAGAATGCATCGAGGCCTTAAGGGAACTAAAGGAATATCTGTCATCGCCTCCACTACTTGCCAAAGCAGAACCCGACGAACGCTTCCTGATATACTTGGTTGTATCAGAGGTAGCGGTAAGTGCAGTTCTGCTCCATGAAAACAAAGGTACACTGTCTCCAATTTATTATATTAGCAAAACCCTGATCGATGCCGAAACAAGGTACCCCCACCTCGAAAAGTTGGCTCTAGCATTGGTCATAGCTTCACAAAATCTTAGACCCTATTTTCAATGTCACCCCATATCAGTGGTCACGACCTTCCCCCTAAGAAGCATTCTACATAAGCCCGAACTGTTGGGGAGACTGGACAAATGGGCCATCGAATTGAGCGAGCATGATATCATATTTCATCCACGAACGACGATAAAGTCGCAAGTACTAGACGACTTCTTCGCCGACTTCAGCACCAAAATAATGCCTGAAGTCGAGCAGGAAACTTCTCGTACTGCTCCCAACTTACCCGACATATGGGTCTTATACAATAACGCGTCAGGTTCTGGACTGGGACTTGTACTCGAGGTCCCTACAGGTGAAGTCATCCGCCAGTTCATACGGTGCCCAGATATGACTAACAACAAGGACGAGTACGAGGTCGTAATTGTAAGAATAAAATTAGCTCTCAAATATGGAGCACGACGATTCATCCTTCGATGCGACTCACAGCTCGTCGTCAACCAAGTCACAGGGACTTACCAAATCAAGGAGCAAAGGCTGCAAAAATACCAAACAGAAATTCATAAACTACTGCCAGAGTTCGACGAATGCCAACTCGATCAAATACCCCGAGCTCAAAACATCGAGGCAGACAGCCTCGCTAAATTAGCAGCAGCAACCAAAAGCATAAGTGGAAAGGAAAACGTGGTCACCCTACTCCACTCATCAATAGACCAACTTGAGGTACACTATGTAAACTTAACTTGGTACTGGCACAACCGTATTATAATATACTTGCAGGAGGGAAGACTCCTATCAGACAAAAAAGAAGCCAAAAATCTTTGAATGCAGGCGGCCAAATATAGCATCATCAACAACGACCTATACAAAATAACGTTCGGCGGTCCCTTGGCAAAATGCCTAGGACCAAACCAAACGAGGCGTGTTCTCAAGGAAGTACACGAAGGCCACTGCGGTGCCCATACCGAAAATCGAGCCCTTGTCAGATGCCTCACACGGGCAGGATATTATTGGCCCACCATGAAGAAAGAAGCCCCTCGTTTTTGTCAAAAGATGCGAGCAATGCCAGAAATACTCTCCTATGATACAGCAAGCGGGAGAGCATCTACACTCAATCACATCGCCATGGCCATTCATCAAATGGGGAATGGACATCGTTGGACCACTTCCAGCAGGACAAGGTAATGTACGTTTCCTTTTGGTTTTAACTAACTACTTTTCCAAATGGGTAGAAGCAGGTGTGTTCGCCCAAATACACGAACAGGAAGTTATCACATTCATATGGAGGAACATCATATGTCGCTCTAGCATACCCAAAGAAATCAGCTGTGATAACGCCCCACAGTTCACCGGGAAAGAGACAGCTGAATTCTTTGAAAAATGGCACATCAAGCAATTTCTCTTCATACCATATCACCCTGCAGGAAATGGTCAAGCCGAGTCCTCCAGCAAAATAATATTAAACATCATGAAGAAGAAACTCGAAGACGCCAAGGGACTGTGACCAGAACTACTTCCAGAAGTGTTATGGGCATACCGCACCACGTAGAAGACGAGCACAGGAGAAACGCCATATTCATTAGTCTATGGGACCGACGCATTAATACCAGTCGAGGTTGGGGAGCCAAGATTAAGATACTCCAATAAGAGAGGACCAAGAAACAACGAGAACAGAATGCAAGACCTCGACGAAGCAGAAGAGCAAAGAGACATGGCTTACATAAGAATAATAGCCCAAAAGCAGCAAGCAGAATGGTACTACAACAAAAAGGCCAAAGTCAGACCACTCAAAGTCAGGACTATGTACTCAAGGCCAAGACACGGGATAGAAAGGACCCAAAGGAAGGCAAACTCGGAACCAACTGGGAAGGGCCATACAAAATCACAGCAGCAGCCAACAAAGGATCATTCCAACTAGAAACAATGGAGGGAAAGCAACTACCAAACAATTGGAACGTCTCCCACCTCAAATACTTCAACTTCTGAAAACACACATCCTCCAAGTCGTACTCTTTTTCCCTCACCCGAGTTTTATCCCTATAGTTATACCGTGGAGGTTTTTAACGAGGCGATGTCTCGAAGTTCAAGTATGCGATTCATCGCTCCGCCTATCGACTACTACTCCAGGCAGAACGAAGGGACTAGGTAGACGGGAACTTCTCAAAATGTATGTATGGAACATATGTAATATTCTCCAATGAATGAATAAACAAAGCGGCACACACCTTTTTTTGTACAAACTCCAAATCATTCTACATTCTACACTTTATATTCGACCTCGCTTGAATTACTTTACATTCGACCTCGCTCGAATTATTTTACATCCGACCTCGCTCGAATTACTTTACATTCGACCTCGCTCGAATTACTTTACATTCGACCTTGCTCGAATTACTTTACATTCGACCCCGCTCGAATTAGAAATACTTTACATTCGACCCTGCTCGAATTAGAATTACTTTACATTCGACCTCGTTAGAATTAATTTACATTTGACCCCGCTCGAATTACTTTACATTCGACCCCACTCAAATTACTTTACATTCGACCCCGCTCGAATTACTTCACATTCGACCCCGCTAGCATTACTTCACATTCGACCCCGCTCGAATTACTTCACATTCGACCCCGCTCGAATTACTTAACATTCAACCTCAGTCGAATTGCTTTACATCTGACCTCAAGTCGATCTATGCTCTACTTCGCCGAAAGCAGCAACACGCAAAAAAAAGAGAATGGGAATCCGAAAACACATAGCAAATAAGGTAGTTGTTCCATTTCAACTGTTGGATTACATTACTTTTTACAAAGGGACCAAGGATGCCTTTACAAAAATAACAAAACAAGCAAAAATTAAATACAAAGGATTCACGCTGCATCATCCCCATCAGCATACTCTTCATCATACCAAGGATCATAGTCAAGCTCATCCACGACGTCGTCATCATCGTCACCTCCAGGTGTACCGGTCTCATAACCACAAGCTTCACGAGCCGCTCGTGCCTTAACACGAACGCCTACAATCTCCTCCTCAGAAACCCTCTCGGCAACCCTCAAAGACTTGTACACATCAAGCTGGGCCTCGGTGTGAACCCACATCTCGTACAACTCCCGCAATACGTTTGGATCGGTGGAAGCTTGAGAAGTAGACGGTTGGGCCAGCTATTCCTTCTCGGCCTTCAAGATGACGATCTGCTCATTCAGACCAGATAACTCCCCCTCCAAATTCCTAACCTGCTCCTCCAACCTCGCCACCTTGAGTGCTGACGCCTTTGCCTCACTGGCCCGCTCATACCTACAAACACGCAGGGTCCCCGCCAGAGTTGTTGTCTTCGTCACTACGGCCATCCTGGTCCTATCAGCTAGATTCAGCTCTGCAGCTTTAGCGCTCAATTCAGCCCTCAAGTCGGCGGCCCCAACCTCGCTTTGTTCGATCTCGGCCTTCAAGGACGTCACTAGTACTTGGAGATCCGCATTCTCGGCCATTACCCCTTTACTCAATTCAAGACCGTCTTCCTTAGACCTCAGCGTCTCTTCCAACACGCTGCATCGGCCAATGGCTTTCATGATTTCTTCATCTTTTTCCTTTGGTTCCTCGCCCTTTCTCCCGATCTCGTCACGCAACTCTCAGAATTTTCATCCTCGCCAATACTCCTGACCATCCTCCGATACTTAGTACGGTACTCTCTACACTTAGATTCGACGTGCAAAAGGAAGCAAGTCAGTCAAAATAAAATGACACTTATGAAACATATAAAAGTTAAGGAGAGAAGAAGAAAAAAACTCACCCGCAGAGCCATGCCCGATATGCCTAGAGACAAGTCGGTATCGTTCAGCGTCTGCAACGTCCTGTTTTTTGCCTCCGTGCATAATGGAGAAAAGGACAGTGCCACCCTTTCTGAGTCGACCAAGAGGTTGTAATCCACGATAATGACTATGTTCCTATTAGGACCTTCCGCCCTTATTTCCACGCGAGTAGCCCTCCCTGTGAAAATCCGTACCTCCTCAGGGTTGATGTCATAATCGGAATCGGTGCCCCCGCGGGTACGTCACTACTTCACGACTGTCGACGAGGAACCACTTTCAACGTCCCTCGAGCCCTTTGCCACTACGAATCCCCTCTATCCCAGAGAGCCTCTTCTCTATAGCATCACTCGTCATAAGAGCCGCCTCCGCAGTTGGCGAAGACCCTGACCTCATCTCTAAATCTAGGATTCTCTTAGATTCTTCAACAACGGCTTTCCCTATCTCCACACTCCGTGTTTTCCTTGGCAATGACTCCTCGCCGCGAGGTGGATCGTCAACAAGATAATAGATCGGCTGGGAAGAAACCTTGTCTGGGATGGCGGCGGCCTGAGAGGCGGAGTCCCTCACTTGTGAGGCCCGAGCCTGACCTCGTACAGACTCAACTAGAGCAAATTCCATAGCGGCTGAGGCCGCCACCTGATGAAAAGTAAGCGCGAGATCCTTCTTCTTTTTGGAAACTTGCCAACCTAGTACCAAAGGGAGGTCTAACCAAAGAACGATAGAAGGTGAGACTAAGTAAAACAAATATGGGAACACTTATGAGATGAGTTCCTAGTCCCACAGCGCTTGTGGAAGGACGACCAAGCGTGGATCCCCACAGTGTGAGGTAACACACGAGTTACCCAATCCTCAATATCCAGGACACCCAATCCTCAATATACAGACTCAACTAGAGCAAATTCCATAGCGACCGAGGCCGCCGCCTGATGAAAAGCAAGCGCAGGATCCTTCTTCTTTTTGGAAACTCGCTGACCTAGTACCAAAGGGAGGTCGAATCAAAGAACGATAGAAGTTGAGACTAAGTAAAAAAAAATAGGAACACTTACGAGACGAGGTCCTAGTCCCAAAGCACTTGTGGAAGGACGACCAAGCGTGGATCCCCACGGTGTGAGCTAACACACGAGTTACCCAATCCTCAATATCCAGGACGGGAGAAGGAAAACGCTTCACAGCTGAAAACAAGGAAATCGTGAATAAGACAAAGAGAAAAATGAGAGAAAGAAATGAAAACGAAATAACGAACAATACGACGGGATACTCACGATTGTAGTTCTACTTCTTATGGAACCCTGCCACTAAATGATTGGTTCTGACGAAGAAGTATTTGCACCAGAACAGCCAATTTTATTTATTGTCCATCACGGTCACCAACCCCTTCGTCCCACGGTGTCGTAAGTGTATCATGGTACCTCTATAAAATCTAGGTGAAAACAAATGCAGTAGGTGGAGGATGTCGACCTCACAGCCGGCCAGTTCCGCGTACTTGGCCATCATCAGAAAAACCTTGTACAAGTAATGGGAGAGCTGTGCCGGAAAAATGCCGTAGAAGCGGCAGAACTCCTCCCCTAACCAGGGGAGAGGAAGGGAATAGACTATCAGGAATGGATAGACGTAAAAGGCACAGAACCCTGGCAGATGGACCTACACTATATCGCCCCCCGATGGAACAATTTCGACGTGAGGAGCAATGCGATATTTAGATCGCAGGTCGGCTATCTCAGCTAGCCCTGTCTCAGAGAGCTCTGGAGCAGGAACAGGTTCTTCGGGGAATTCGTTCCTGACCATGGGGTTTTTAGGATCCACTTCCTCTACAATGGGAAATATGTCATCTTCCTCCACTGTAGATTCCTCACCGACGGGAGGAATGGCCACCGATAAAGGGATGGCATCGGAGACTTCATTGTGGGAATGAGAAGGAGTTGACATACTGATACACAAGGGTGTGTGAAACGGAGAAACAGAAGATATTAACCGGGTGAGAGACCGGAGGCTAAAAATGAAGAAATTGCGAGAAAAAGTGATGAAACTGCGAATGAAGAAGATCAATGGAGGAACCTGTTCTTGTAAAGAAGAAAGTGATGAAATTTGTGAATGAGAAACCCCTCCCTTCTATTTATAGGGTTTGGTGGCATCAGAATCAAGGCAAAATACCGTCAATGGCACCAAAATCGAAGCGGCAATAGTACAGGCTCTGTATAGGGAAGATGTGTAACAATGACGTACGTGGCTATGACATCATCCTACACCACCCACACCAATCATAGCCCTACTGAAAACCGCCATCCCGACCTCGTCCGATTTGATTCAACCATCACGACCAAATTTCCCTCAAAATGGTCACAGGCGAAATCCGCTCATCGAGGACGTTCCTGATCACGACCTCAACAAGCGGAGGGACTAACTGTATTGGTCGAAATTTGGATCAAGTTTAGCTGTGACGGACGTGGTTGAAACTTTAGTCGACCATGATTTAGTGACGAGGAGCCATTTTTATTAGGAACGACACTGAGGTCGAGCTGAGAATGTGTGAGAATAACGACGGCACACGTTTAGGGTTGGGCAGAGGAATATTCCATTGAATATTCCCTCTATTGTACTTTTTTAGGGTTTCTTAGGAGTGTCCCCTATAAATAGGAAAAGATAAAGAACAAAGGGGGATCGGGAATTTTCTGATAAGAGCACACTTGTAAAGTGGACAACAAAGAATATACGAAGCTTGTCTTTTTCACTGATTCTCTTGTTCTAAATATACTTTTTCGCTCACTAGATCCAAGACACTCGTGTTCTCCTTCATTTCCTATTATTGCACGTCGTTATCAGGAAGAAGATCCATCCAAGTCATTCAATATTTGGGTGACAAATTATTCTTTATTACATTTATTGCCATTATTTGCATTTATTCTACACTATATTTATTGCATTCATCAACAATCATTGAACACGGTTTTGTTTACATTGAATATCGTTGGATACGGTTTAACCTAGTTTACACATTGTATCTCCAGATCTAGCGGTAATTAACTTTAACTAAGATTCACCCTCTATTTTATTCATTAATTCGTTTTAAGAAAAAGGTTAACACATTTTTAGTAAAATATATAGCTGACAAAGCAAAAACAAAATAATCGGTGAGCACTATAAAATTTGAGATAACTAACACAGATAAAGGAAGAATTGAAAGAAATAATATTAAGAAAAGTAATGACTTACTCTCTAAGGGGTCGTTTTGTAGGGTGTATTAGAATAATGGTAAATAAGGTGCATTAGTAATGCAGGAATTAGTAATGGATATGTTAGTAATGCAAGCATTATACATAGATTATTTCTTATCCATTGTTTGGTGTGGTGTAATAAAAATTAAAATGCATTGCATAATTTTTAAGAAAATTAATTGTTTATAAAAATGCTCATCATATTCTTTAACTTCAAGGGACTTTAGAGATAATTTTGTCTTTAACCATGCTAATACATGCATTAATGGCCTTTGTATTGCTAATGCCATGGTTTTCTATGAGTTAGCTATACATAGGATAATACCAAATAAGGTGTATAACTAATGCTTGTATTAGTTATACATAAATTGAAAAGGTATACCAAACAAGGTATTACTAATACACAAAGCTAATGCATCCATTATTTTTACTTACAACCTTACCTCTCCGATGCCATTGAGGCAAGTTAAAGTTGAAAAATGAATCAAGTTGATCCAAGACTCTTTCGATATTGGACCGATCCCTAGATCTTCTTCAGTAGTAAAAACTTTGAGATAAACAAATTTTCTTCGAACGAAAACTGACTTAGAGTATATATAGTACGTTTTAGATTTCACTATGTTAATGACTTACCTTTTTGAGGGAGATTACTTCTTAAATTAGAAATTTTTCCATGGATTTTAATTAAAAAAACATAATACTACTGTTATAACCGTTGAAGATTCCAAAAAAAAAAATGGTCAGAAAGAAAGTATGGTAAGAAAATTAATTATTGTGTTTAGGGGTGACAAACGAGCGGGTCGGATAGAGCGTCTGTCTTTTACATTATGCCTTCTGTATTTCTACACTAATTTGAACAAGTTGTTGAAGTGCCGATTCAAATCTATTTTGGAGAAGGCCAGTACACCCCCAAGCATCCAAATATAATCAGAAATCATATTCAATGGATAGAAAATATGTGATACTTTTGTCAAGTTACTGGATATTTGTGTTTTCATGTATGGAGTCATTTTTTGTAATGCAAGGAATCACTTGAATACTAAATCCTGTCATAGAAACCGACCAAATGGAGTTCAAATAAGAACCGTGTATTCTTTTATCCTTCCCTGTACTGTAATAACATCGTAAATAATTCTGTTCGTCTTCAAGTATTGGCATTTACAGACTTAAATTCGTTATAAACATGGTTACTAAAAATTTCATCTTGCCATTTTTGTTGTGAATCAGAATGATCTCAACTTCATCACTGAATTTTTCTCTTTCACAAAGAAGATAGATTGATTTGGAATATTTAATAGAAAATGAGAGACGTTTTTGGGAAATTTTCTGTATTTTTTGCTCACTATTTATACAAACAAAAGGAATAAAATTCGGTTAGCCTGAGTACACGTGGCCTACTACTATTCCTCTATGTATAACTATCAAAAAGAATAATCTACAAAATGCAAAGAATTTAGTATTTACATATTTTCTCTCACACACTTCACACGTAGGAAGAACATTTTAGACTTGCAACCTCTGCTTGTGAGGTGTTATATTTGTGCTTGATTTGGATGCTTCAAATTTAATCTACTTTAAATTGAATGAGCGGACAAGATTCACTCTATCATTTAATAATAAATGATTTGAAACCTCTTTGAAGACATCAAACTTTGACTTTGTATCTTTTTGTTGGCCATTGTCTTCTTCATTTAGAAGCTTTTCTTCTGTAAATTGTCCAGTTCCAATACCCCCCCCCCCCTCAAGTTGGAGGGGGACGAAGTAACACCCAACTTGCCGATGATGGAGAGATAAATCCGACCCGATAAGGTCTTAGTGAAAACATATGTGGGTTGCTGATTCGAAGGAACGAAGGACACAGAAATCAGACCTTCTTGGAATTGTTGTCGAACGAAATGACAATCCAGCTCCACGTGCTTTGTTCTTTTGTGGAAGACTGGATTTTTGGCAATGTGAATCGCTGCCTGGCTATCAGAATGGATAGGGACCGGCAAAGATGGGGAAACTGACAGATCTTCTAGTAAGCGGACTAACCAGGTAACCTCTTCAACCACCCTTCTCATTGAGCGATATTCTGCTTCAGCAGATGATAAAGAACTAAAGGTTGTTTCTTTGATTTCCAGGATACTGGAGAACCTCCTAAACTGATGTAAAACCCACTGATGGAACGGCGAGAATCAGGGCATCAACCCCAGTCGGAATCACAGAAGGCAAGAAGACGAAGAGAAGAGTCGGAGTTCATTAGCAAACCCATACCTGGATCTGAAAGAAGGTAGCTCAGACGGTGAAAGGAGGCATCCAAATGAGGACTCCGTGGATATTGCATGAACTGGCTCAAATGCTGGACGGCAAAGGATAAATCAGGTCGTATGTGGGTGAGGAAGTTCAATTACCCCAACAGACGACGGTAAAAGGTTGGATCTGGAAGCAAGTCGCCAGTATCAAGATTGAGTCTTTGAGTGGGATCAAGTGGTGATGAAGTTGGCTTTAGGTCAAAGGCTCCAAACTCTTGCAGTAAGTCTAAAGAAAATCTCTTTTGAGTTAATATCAATCCATGTGCTTCTCGAATGATTTTCATCCCCAAAAAATAATTGGCTTGTCCCAGATCCTTGATCTTGAATTTGGAATCAAGGAACTCTTTTAATAAATGTTTTTCCTTTAAGTCATCTCCTGTTAGTAGAATATCATCCACATAGACCGCAATAATGGTAACCTTCCCTGCTGATTTCTTAAAGAACAAAGAGTAATCGTTGAGTGAATGAGAGTAACCTTTAAACTTCAAATTCGTAGTTAGCCTGGCATACCATTTCCTTGAGGCTTGCCGCAAACCATAAAGTGACTTCTTCAAGAAACAAACATGACTGGGTGAAGAGGACTGCATCTTTGCTGGGAATTTCATGAATACTTCTTCCTGCAAATCCTCATGCAGAAAGGCATTATTCACATCCAATTGAAACACTTCCCATTTCTTCTTAACTGCAATGCCAAGAAGACACCTAATAGTTGTCATTTTGACAACTGGAGAAAAAGTCTTAGTAAAGTCTATCCCTTCCCTTTTGAATATCTCCCCTAACAACCAACCTCGCTTTGTATCTTTCCAAGGAAATATCAGACCTATATTTAAATCTATATACCCACTTTCATGGTAGGGCCTTCTTCCCAGGAGGTAAGAGCAGTACTTCCCATGTCTTATTGGCCTCCAAGGCTTCAAGTTCTTTGGCCATGGCCTCTTGCCAGCCTGGGTGAAGGCATGCTTGGGAATAAGATGTAGGTTCTGAAACATAGGATATGGTATTGAGAAGGGATTGATTTGTTGGAGGTAAGGCAGAGAAGGAGATGACAACAGGTTGTATAGGAGTAGTAAAGCAAGAATCAGTAAGATATGTGAGGAAGACTGAGTTACAAACAAAATCTGTGAGATATGCTAGAGTTCTGGTTGACCTTCTGAGTTCAGGTTCTGAAGGAGGTAAAACAGGGGACTTGGTGATGAGATAAGGATTGAAGAAAGGTGAGTCTAGGGTAGGAGAAGCACTAGGCTTAGTCATAGGAGAAGGAGTGAGAGAAGGTGAGTTCAAAATAGGAGAGGAAGGAGAGGAATAATTAGGTGAGTTTGGTTGAATGATAGAAGAAGTAGTGGTTGGATTGTTGGACTCTGGGTAATCAGGGGTCTGTGATGGTGAATAAGGAAATATAGGTTGAGTCCCTTTGTTATAAGAGAGGAAAATGGTTTCATGGAATTTCATATCTCTAGAAATGAAAATCTTCATAGTCTGTAAATTTAGGAGTTTGTATCCCTTATTTTCCATAGGGTATCCTATAAATACACAAGCCACAGACCTTGGATCAAGCTTTGTTCTATGTGGGGATAGTGTACAAGCATAAGCTAGGCACCCAAAACTTCTGAGTGTGTGATAAGAAGGTGGTACTCCAAACAAGATTTCATAAGGAGATTCCAGCTTGAGAACCTTAGAAGGAAATCGATTGATGAGGTAGGTAGCAGTTAGAATACACTCTCCCCAAAAAGAAATAGGAAGTTTAGATTAAAATAAAATAGCTCTGCATGTTTCCAAAAGATACTTGTGTTTTCTCTTTACTGTGTCATTTTGTTGCGGGGTATAGACACAAGTCGTTTGATGTATGATACCTTGAAAGAAAAGCTGAAGTATCTAGGCAACTTCCCAGTTCCCATGTATTGTCTGATCTTATGATCTTAACTTTCCTTTCAAATTGTCTTTCCACTACAGCAAGAAATTGTTTCAAAATGCTAAAGGCATTAGATTTAGTACTGAGAAGGTAAGTCCAGGTTGCTCTACTAAAGTCATCAAAAATGGTAAGAAGTATTTGAAACCGTCATGAGTGGGATCTTTGTAGGTTCCCCAAGTTTCTATGTGAATTAGATTAAAAAATCCCCTTTGAAGATATGGTACTAGATTGGAAAGGTAAACTTAACCTTCTTGCCTTAGCACAAATTTCACAATGCTTAAATGAATCAGTTCAAGAAGAATAAGAAATAGAGGAAATATTCTTCATATTAGAATAAGGCAAATTCCCTAACCTCAAGTACCATAGGCTTACATCATTTAAAAAACAGAACTACATGAAACTGAAACTAAGGACTGAATACTGGTCCTAGTACACTTAGAAGAAACTGGACAATAGTCCTTCTTTGAATTGAAAATTTTGATACTAGACTTGACTGTGTGGAGTAGATCAATCCCTTGTTTATCTTTACCAAGAACCACAGGCCTCTTCATTAAAGGGGCTTGCAAAATGCATCAAAAGAGTGGAAAGTGAGTAGGTAATTACCATGCTTACAAAGCTTGTGAACTGGTAATAAATTATACTTAAAAACTAGAACAAAAAGGACATTAATTAGAATGAGATCAATGAGTATTTGAACACTCCCAGATTGAGTGACTTTAACTCTTTGTGAATTAGGTAGATTGACAAAGACTGGCTTGATTAAGGCTCTAACATTGAACAAAAGGTTAAAATCACAAGTCATATGCTCAGAAGCTCCTGAGTCTAAAATCCAAATAACAGACATGATTTTGGAAAGTGAATGTTTGGGTATACCAGCACAGTTTGCAGTCACATTGACCTTTGAATTGATCTCTCCTTGTGGTGTAAATTTAGTATGTTGAAGAAGTTGAACCAAATTGTTGTATTGCTCCTATGTGCATCCCTTTTCCAGATTGTAAACTGATTGATCTGAGTTGGCCTCTTGTGTGACTGCTGCATATCCTTGTGCATTACCTTGAAATTCTTGGTATTAGTGAATTTGAAGTTTGCAGGAAAACCAATGATCCTGTAGCACTTCTCAACTGAGTGCCCAAGTTTCTTACAGTAGGAGCAGACTAGATTGTTTCTCTTTCCCTCATAGTTTCCCCTCTTATCTGTTTGAGCATACTTCTTGTGAGCATGTGATTTTTCACCTACTAAATACTCCTACAAAATTCGATAACTAAATTTATTTCATAGATTTTTATTGAATTTCAGTGTTTATTTGTGAATTATTTGAATTTCATGGGCATAGTTCATCTTTTAAAGATTTATAAAGTGATAAATAACAACAAAATATTTTTAAAACTTTCATTATTTGACATAATTGGGTTTTTTATAATTAGTTGCATAATTTAATCATTTTTTCTAAGAAAATTACAAAATTTATTCTTTAAATAATTATGGATATTAAACTAATGGTTTTACTTTTAATTAACTCATTAATTAACATATAAATAAATGAAATTAATTTAAGACTGATTAGTACATTATTAGAGTTTATTTAAGTGATTAATTAACCAAAGTATTTAAAAAAAGGACTAAAATTGGACCTGGGCCAGATTACCCAGGCCCAAGTCTTATTTTTCCACTACCCAAACATACCCAGCCCAAGCCTCCTCACACCCATCCAAACCCCTCTCCCAAAACGACCCCGTTTAAGGCTGACCTAATCCCAGTCGTTGATCTTCCCAGATCTAACGGCTGGGAACTAATCCCCTCATAAATATATATATATATATATATATATATATATATATATATATATATATATATATATAT
>MDKI01074257.1:0-14208 GCA_005239505.1 Nicotiana paniculata | reverse complement strand
AATGGACTGAAGAATGTCAACAGGCTCTCAAAGACCTAAAGGCTTATCTATCAAAACCTCTGTAGCTGTCAAAACCAAAGGAGGGGGAGAGGCTATACGTCTACCTTGCTATCTCAGAAATTTTTGTAAGTGCAGTATTGGTAAGGGAGAATAAAGGTAAACAATCTCCTATTTATTATGTAAGCAAGACATTACTAGATGCTGAAACTAGGTATCCACATCTAGAAAAGTTAGCCTTATCTCTAATCGTGGCATCTAGAAAATTAAGGACATACTTTCAATGTCATCCAATCACAGTTGTGACCTCGTACCCATTAAGAAACATACTGCATAAACACAAACTATCAAGAAGATTATCCAAGTGGGCCATAGAATTAAGTGAGCATGAAATAATATATCAGCCTAGGACTGCCATCAAGTCTCAAATATTAGCTTATTTTAGTAATAACATTGTCCCTGAAGTGGAAAAATAGTTACAACTCTTCAACGATGTTAATCTGGGTCTATGGACCCTATTTACCGATGGTTCTTCCAATATAAAAGGTGTCGGCTTAGGCATAGTCTTGATATCACCCATGGGTGAAAAGACACGGCAGGCTATCAAATGTTATCCTATAACTAACAATGAAGCAGAGCACGAAGTTGTTATTGCAGGATTAGAACTCGCACGAGAGCTTTCAATCGAGCAAATCGTGATCAAAAGCAATTCCCAGCTGGTAGTAAATCAGATGCAAGGGACTTACATTGCTCGAGAGACTCGGATGCTACAATATCTGGAAAAGGCACGAGATCTCGTGAGACAATTCAAAACATAGAAGGTAGTACAAATACCTAGAGAGGATATGCAGAAGCAGATGCATTAGCTAACCTCGCAGCAGTCACGGAAGTAACAAACAAGGACAATGCAATTGTCGTTCATCTATTCCATTCAATGATCGACCAGGATAGAAATGAGGTAACTTTCAACAATTTAACCTGGGATTGGAAAAACGAAATCCTAAATTTTTTACAGAATGGCACCGTAACTGAAGACAAGAAAATAGCTCAAGCACTTGCCGCAAAGCTACACGGTACTTCCTCATTCGCGACTCATTATATTGCAAAATGTTCGGAGGGCCCCTAGAAAAATGCCTCGGACCTAACCAAATGGAGTTTGTGATGAAATAAGTCCATGAAGGACACTGTGGAAATCACCCAGGGGCGAGATCCTTAGTGAAAACCTTAATCAGGGCTGGATATTATTGGCCTAAGATGGAAGAAGAGGTCGAGGACTTCGTATCCAAATGCGAAAGGTGCCAAAAGTTTGCCAATAACATGCATCGACTAGCGGAATTATTGCATCCAATAATATCCCCATGGCCCTTCATGAAATGGGGGATAGACATAGTGGGACCTCTTCCCACAGGTAAAGGACAAGTACGATTTTTGCTCGTGCTAACCGACAATTTTACAAAATGGGTAGAGGCAGAAGCGTTCAAACAGATGCGAGAAAATGAAGTTAAAAGTTTCTTATAGAGAAACATAATATGCCGCTTTGGGATACCAAAGGAGATCGTGTGTGATAATGGACTATAATTCATAGGCTCTCAAATCACAGAATTCTTCGAAAGCTGGCAAATTAAATGGATCACTTCAACGCCATACCATCTCGTGGATAATGGTCAGGTTGAGTCAACGAATAAAGTCATCATCAACAATCTAAAGAAGAGGCTAGATAGAGCCAAAGGAAACTGGCCTGATGAGTTACCAGCGGTACTATGGGCATATAGAACAACTTCAAAAACTGCCACGGGAGAAACTCCATTCGCGCTTGTCTATGTCTTAGAAGCCTTAATACCTGTAGAGATTAGCAAACCAAGCTTAAGGCTTACAACATCCACGGAGGAAGCAAACGATGACGAATTGAGGACCAATCTGGACCTACTCGAACCACGGAGAGAAGCAGCGCTGATACGGATGACAGCTCAAAAACAAATCATAGAGCGTTATTACAACGGTAAAGCTCATCTCAGGTACTTCAATATTGGGGACTTCGTCCTCAAAAAAGTCTTTCAATCAACGAAGAAAGCAGGCGCATGAAAGCTAAATACAAACTGGGAAGGACCCTACAAAATCGGAGGCATAGCTGGGAAGGGCGTCTACGAGTTGGAAGCTATGGACGGCAGAATCCTACCAACAAGTTGGAATGCCATTCACTTGAAGAAGTACTACTTTTAAGGAAAAGAAGTACCCCCGGCCAGGTATTACACGTTTGATTTTATTTTGAACATTTAAAATTTTACTAACCTTTTTAGATAATAGGAATAAATCTAAACCATCACCAGATGATGATATTAGACCTGCATAGACGTGAGGAAATAACTAAATTCCCGGTCTAGGGTTATACTTTCTGATGGACGTTTAAAGGGTTAAGCAGTCATCATCTAAAAACTATATATCTTCGAGTCCCGTATGTTTTTCCTTTTCAGGAAAAGGACCACAAGGAAGGAATAGTCAAGTGCTCTAGATTTCATTCTTCAAAGCTCAAACACTTGGGAGACTATACAGTATGGAAGGCAAAGACGAAGCGAAAAAGACTATCGAAAAGTCAAAGCTCGAGCTTGAAGATCCATCCATCCAACAAGTCAAGTGATACGAGCAAAATCGAAAGAGCCAAAGACTCAAACACAAATCCTAATCCAAAAAATCTTCGAACATGTTCAGGTTAAAAGGAAAAATGTTAGCTACGAGAAAGAAATACGCATCTTTGTACTTATTGAAAAGAAAGACTGTTGTAACCAAAAACAGTTATGGATAAAAGATCATCATCCTTGTACTCATTCAAAACTGTTGAAACTAAAACTAGTTACGAAATATTTGTACTCATATAGAAAACTATTATCAAATCAAACAATTACGGATAAAAGATCAAAATCTTTGTACTTGTTAAAAAAACGGTTATCAAATAAAACAGTTGCGGATGTAAGAGCATTCCCTCATGCTTATTGAAAATTGTTGTCAACAAAAACAGTTACGGGTGAAAACCCCAACTTGAATAAAAACTGTTACGAACAAAAAACAGTTTCTCTCTTGTATTAACTCGAAAAAATTGTTATATACGGAAAACAATTACGAAATACAAGTGTATATCAAATCTGTTAAAAGAAAACAGTTGTAACATGAGTTTTAGACGGTAATCAAACACATGTAAAATGTTGTGAAAGTTCAAAAAAAAAAAATCCTCAGAAACGTTCTTAAACATGTGAAAAATTCCTCTCACTCTATTGCATGATTACACTTTATGAAATTGAGACGTCTTCTTCATTAAGTGTCGATCAGAAAGGGCCCTCTTTCACAAATAATGCCTACTACAAAAAGGCACACATTTTATATGACACCGTGCCTATTACGAAAAGGTGTGAATAATCTAAAGCATTCTATATGCAAAACTCAGAAGTAAAACCAAAACCTAGAAAAATAAAGCATGCAAAAGACTTAAAGAGTAGAACTGAAACTCAACTGAAAACAAAAGTCATACTTGCATTAATATATTAAAACGGTTAAGCAAAAACTAAGTATTAACTTATACTTAGCCGTATAGAGTTTTTTATACATTGAGGTGCCCCTAAGTTGTCATTTGGGAACTTTAAAGAGATCCAAATTTACCCCCCGATGGGACTGGGGGTAACCACCAATTGAGACAAAGATAAAAAAAAAGGAGTGAATAAACATCTTAATCTTCTTGAGGAGGGGGGTTGACTTCTTCATCAGCAGAAGAAGTAAGAGCAGCTTGGGACGAAGAGGCTCGGACAGCAGGAGTATCACCTTCAGGTGGGCTAAGATTCAAACCTTGTTGAGCCTTTTCCATGGCTTCCTTGGTTTTAACAATTTCAGCGTTAAGGTCGAAATCTATCCGACTCCATTTTGTCAATGTATCGAGGCAAGAAGTCATGTACGCACAACTAACAACGACAGTTGCCGCCTATTCAAGAATTTCATAATCTCTCTCCCATATCTGAAGCTCAGCTCTTAACCCATCCTTCTCATCTTCAGCAGCTTCATGGGCAGCCCTCAAAGGTACAATTGACTCCTCCAGAGATTGGATTTTTTCTAAAGCAACCGAAGATCCTCCTGAGTCTGGGTGAGTGACTGCACAAGCTCGCCTGAGTATTCCTCCCTCTGCTCCAGCAAGGCTTTCAAACTCCTAACCTCTTCCGAGGCACGAGATAATTGCTCAGCAAACGAAGACTCAAGAATGCTCTTGTATTTGTTCGCTTGGTTAGAAGAAGCCTTCTCCACTGCTAACTCCGCAACCTCGACTCTTATCTGCCGCTCCAAGGTACACTTTTCTTCTTCTAAGTCTTCCATGTCGAGCCTCAGGCTTTCATATTTCCCCTTCCAATTCCATGCTTCAACATGCCACTCCTTTAGCTCTTGCTCTGTGTTAGAAATCCTCTTCATGAGTTTTGTGCCTATGAGATTGATCTACAAAAAGAAAATCAATTTGATACGGTAATTACATGTATAAGAATGAGATACAAAAGAATGAATGTTACCTTCAAAGAGGAAAGCACAACCTCATTAGCCCAGGTAAGAGAACTGTGACTATCTAGCTTGGTCCTCTATGTTGGGCCAATCAAAGGCTTCAGCCACACTTCGAGTTGGCCGGATTTCTTAAAAAGGCTCCCATCAGCTGGGACCTCAATTAGCACTTGCCTCAACTCCCTGCTAGAAGACCCTACTTCTCTAACAGGAGGCACGGAAGCAGGCTGAGATGAAGGAGCCACGGGCAATGAAATTTGTGGAGCTGAAGAACTCTCAGGCACGAAAACTTGAGGATTTTAGAAAGCCACGGGCAAGGCAGCAGCGAGATCAAAAATGGCCAAAGGAGCAGAGGAAATAGCCGGAACAGACGAAGAGATTTCTCTAAAGGAGGGAGAAAAAATAGCCAGAGGCGCCTCATAAGCAGCAGGGCCAAAACCTTCGTGGAATATATGATCCACAGAATCATGTGCAAGAAAAGAAGAAGAATCCTCGAGGGTAGAAGGTCTGACATCAGGAACGGAAGACACTGCCACGGGTGTAGACTCATCGTCTGAGACCACTTTTCTTCTACGTTACTTGTGCACCAAAGTGCCCTCCTCTTCTTCTTCTCCTTTTTCTTTTAAGGTCCTAGACCCACTAACTTTCCTCTTGGAAGAAGAGGAACCAGTAATAATCTCCTGGGACTGAGCCAAAGACATCTTCGGAATGGATGCAGCAGACATCCCCCAAGCGGAATACCCTGTCAAAAGACAAAAGGTTAAACAAATAAAGAAAAAAAAGCTCGAGTAAGGAAAAGAAGTGAAAACAAAAGCTTCACTTACAGTGAGTCTTCACTTTCCAACCGTACTTCCCGGAGAATTACTTCCAAGATATTTCCTCCAATGGAGCAACCGACAACAGCTTTTCTACCCAATCATGGATACCGGAGACATTCTCAATAGTACCCATGATTGCTGAAAGAAGAAAAAAATAGCTACAGTGTTAATAAAACACTTAAAGCAAAGAGAAGAAAAATAACAAATGTGAGCTAAAATGTACTCACGTGCGCGATTCCACTTCTCAGGAAAGGGAAGATTTTCCTCGCCCACTAAATTAGCAGAGGGCACAGCAACGTACCGAAGGTACCAACCTCTATCCTTATAATCATCAGGGGTTACCAACACTCTTTTTCTCCTAGCAGCCAGAGTGAAAACCCATTGACAAAATAAGGTAGGAGAATAAAGATGAATGAGGTGAGTGAAGGTAAAAGGAACCAAGGCTAAATAAGTTAAACATCTAAGACACGCGACAACCCACCACACAAGAGGATCAACTTGTCCTAAGAAAATGTTGAAGAAACGACAAAATTCGATGATGACTGGATCAATAGGAGGTCTAAACCCTAGAGTAAAAGGGTAAGTGTAAACAAAAAATGCCTCATCTTGTAAGACGTTATTCTTTGATTGCTATTCGGAATAACAATGGGAAAATCAGACTCCCAAGAACATTCCCTGCGAACAAGGGGAATCAAACCTTCGGTAATAAGAGTGGGATACCTATCAACACTATCAAGGGATAACGACTGATCTACAAGGACCTGACTATCTCTAGTGAAGGTAAACTCAGCAGGAATGATTTCATCAACTCGTGGTTCGCATAGGGGTTCGTGATGTTCTATACCCCTGGACAAAGACCTGGAAACCCTAGATCTTGTAGAGACTAAAGACCTAGCAGAAGGAGGGGAAACAATTTAGGAAGAAGAAGAGCCTCTCGAAGAAGTAGAGCCTAAACTCCTCAGTCTACCACCCCTCCGACTCCGAGTCGGAGCGGAAGAGGGTGTCAAATCATCAACGTTTATGACTCTCTTAGATTGGTTTGAATAAGACATATCTACTAAGGCAAAGAAAAAAGTTCTTTACAATAAAGTTTGAAAGTTAGAAGTTTTTCGTGAAAGGAAAGAAAAAGGGGGTATTTATACTCAAAGACAACCGTCAAAAAATGAAAGAAAACAATGATGTGAAAACCATAATTGAAGATGTCACTTCGTGACTGATGCAGCCACAAGAAATCCCTAAAAGACAGTGAACAATTGCATAACCAACCCAAAAAAGCCACGTGGCATAAGCATTAAATGGAAGTGACAAGCAACGCTTACGTACAGGAAAAGATGCAATAATTCGAGTGACGCGGCGGCAAAATATTCCCGCCATAAATGAGTATCCACTAACCAAATATTAATTGACAAATATATGGTAAGTGGGGGGACTATCTGTATTGGTAAAAAAGAGCTTCACACGTGTAATAAATCTTGATGACTCAGTAGTCTTCGTGGAGCAATGAAGACACGACAGCTGGACGGGACTCTATGAAGAGGTATGAGGCAAAGAGGCACGAAAAATCACACCCATGGGTTAATTAGATACGGAAGTCTCAACCTGATTGAGAATATGAAGAGACACGGTCAAAGTGTATTTGGGCAAAATAAAGGGTAGATTCAGAGATCTTCAAATTAGAGATCCATATGTTACACAATATCCACGCAATAGTTACGGTTGATTCATTGTAATGTTACATTAGAGTCATAATTAGTCATTAATGCTCAATCACCGAAAAGGGTAGACGTTATATTAGGAAATTCCCTATATAAAGGAGAAAAATGTAACCTGTAAAGAGAGGGGAAAAAACATTTGAACTACTATTGCAATACACTTACTTTTTGTGCATCTTACCGCTTTCCATTTATGAGTTTACCTAAAATTATTATCTTATTCTTTGGTTAACAAAAACCCGTGTTCTTCTTAAAATAGCTTTGGGCAAAGAATCCAATTCTTTGGTTAAACATCGGGTTTGGCCGAATTTCAACATTTTTGTATAAATTGATAATTTTCGATTTGGTTGTGTTCCTTTAGCGTATATTGATGATGTTAATATGGTTTTGGTTAGATTCGGAGCAATCGGGATCCAATTTGAGGGGAAAGGGCATAGTGGACTAGTATTGTGGCCCGGTAGAGGTAAGTAATGGTTATAAATATTGTCTTGAGGGTATGAAACCTCGGACTTCATATTTCTCACTGTTTTTAGAATGGCGCACATGTCGGATGACGAGTATGTGGCGCGCACTGATTTTTGGATTGGATTTGGTCCTCTCCACGGCAACTATTGAGTTCTGTATACTCTAAATCATATGTTAAATTGTGTTCTTTAGACTATTGCTATATTTTGTCTATAAGCCATGTTTGGGGCCTCATGCCGACTTGTTTAAACCCCTTGGGGGCTTTTTACTGCTATTTCCTCACTGTTTATTTATGATTTACACTCAGTCATATTATGCTTAACTGTTTTCGAAACTCAGCCTGATTTACACTATTTTGAGATTTAAAATGATGTTTTGGGGCGAGTGCCCCGTTTTACTGATACGCCCGAGGGGATTTTGAGAGGTTCTGATTGAGTGAGGCCGAGGTTCTGATTGTGAGGTTATGATACGCCACGAGGTGGCTTGATATTAGCGCTTGGGCTGAAGGAGCCCCTCCGGAGTCTGTACACACCCCAAGTGAGCGCAGGTACCTACTGAGTGCGAGTGTTGAGTGTGGAGTTCCGACTGACGAGTGATTGGGAGGCATTAGTGACAGTGATGTTGCCCGAGGGGATGATACTGAGTGGTTGTGAGGTACTGAGTGATGTTCTACCCGAGGGGCGATTTATGATTCATGTTTTTGCCTGAGGGGCTACTTATGATTTATTTCATTTTTACACTAAAGCCTTCGGTTATTTTTACCTCTGAAATTGTTGGAAAACATATTTTTCAAAGGATTTTTTTGAAGTTGGTTTTAAGGCATGATGATTTCATGTATCTATGTATATACTGTTGGAAAGAAAGGTTGTGCATATTGTGAACTGGTGATATTGATTTTTATGTGTTTCTTGCCACTTAGACTTGATTTATTCTCATTAATACTGAGTTGGCGTACTCACATTACTCCCTACACCCATGTGTGCAGATTCAGGTGCTGATACCCAGCATTATCCATCTATTCCATGCGGAGCCAGAGTTCAGGATATAGAGGTAGCTGTTCAGCGTCCGCAACATCTCTATTTTCCTTTTTTTTGTTGTATCTAGCTATTTGTTCGAAGGTTTTGTATTATAACAGTAGACTTGTTGGTATATTTCATAGATGCTCATGACATGTTGACTTCGGATGTTTGGCATGGTTTAGACTATTTAGTTGTTTATTTTGCCTAATGAATTCAGTAATTCTATATACTTTATGAAATGTTGAAATGGCTGGGATTTTAGAAAGAAACTGTAATTAGGTGATTGTTGGCTAGCCTAGTTCCACGATAGGCGCCATCACGGTCGGTTTAGGATTTGGGGTCGTGACAAACAGTTATCAGTCCAGCATCGATATGGCTCCATTTGAGGCTTTGTACAATCAGCGATGTCGTTCTCCCATCAGGTGGTTTGAGACTGGCGAGGCTAAGCTATATGGCACCGATCTGGTGAAGGATGCTTTGGAAAGGGTGAAGTTGATTCAGGAGGGACTACACACAGTCCAGACAGAAGAGTTAAGTGGACCAGAAGGCGCGTGATGTATCATTTATTGAGGGCGAGAAGGTTCTGTTGAAATTCTCGCCGATGAAGGGTATTATGAGGTTTGGGAAGAAGGGCAAGTTGAGTCCATGGTTTATAGGTTCATTCGAGGTGTTGAGGCGATTGGGGAGGTCGCTTACGAGCTTGCCTTACCTCCCAATTTATCAGGAGTTCATCCGATATTTCATGTATCCATGCTCTGGAGGTACCACGCCGACTTCTCTCACGTGATAGACTTCAGCACCATTCAGCTAGATGAGAGGTTGGGTTACGAGGAGGAGACAGTTGCTATCATTGACAGGCAGGGTCGCCAGTTGAGGTCTAAGAGGGTTTCCACCGTAAAGGTCCAGTGGAGAGGCCAACAAGTCGGGGGGAGACTTGGGAGTCCGAGGAGGATATGTAGAGCAGATACCCACACTTATTCAGCACTCCAGTTATGATTCTAGACCCGTTCAAGGACTAACGTTTGTTTAAGACGTGGAGAATGTAACGACCCGATCGGTAGTTTTGTGTTCTAGGACCTCGTCCCCCTAAATGATACTTCCTGTAGTTGTTTTACTGATTTATGACTTGCGGGGACGGGTGGTTTGAGGTTTGGAGGAGTTTGGAGTGGTATAGGAACACTTAGTTCCTTAAGGTTGGCCTTAAAGGCCAAGTTTGACTTCGGTCAGTATTTTTGGCAAACAACCTCGGAATCGAGATTCAAAGTTTACGGTAGGTCCGTATGATGATTTCAGACTTGGGCGTGTGTTCGAAACGGGTTTTGGATGACCCGGGAGAGTTTCGGTGCCAAATAGTGAAATAAGAAATTCCTTAAGTTCAAATTGAGGCTTGGAACGTGTTTTTGTGTTATCGAGGTTCAAATGAAATTCCGATACCAAGAATAGTTCCATTATGTCATTTATAACTTGCTCGCAAAATTTGGTGTCATTCCGAGTAGTATAGGTACGTTTCGGCGTGTTGAAAGTGAATTCAAGAACTCAAAGTTCTTAAGTTTGATCCAATAGGTTTTGGGGTATGATTCTTAGATTTAGCGTTTTTCAGACATTCCGAAGGCTCAAGCGATTTCGTATTATGATTTAGGACTGGTTGGTATATTTTGATGGGGTCTCGGGTGGGCCCGGATTCCATTCGGGCATCGTGCGAGGCAAAAACCAGCCTTAAAAGACTGCTGGTGCACCAGATCTGGTGCGACCGCACCTGCGAAGGACCAGTCGCAGGTGCGGTCAATGCCTCGCAAGTGCGGCCTCAGAGGGGGTTGCCCAGTTCCGCAGGTGCAGGCCATTTCTCATAGAAGCGGAGCCGCAGGTGCGGACTCCCTTCCGCAGAAGTGGAGCCGCAGGTGCGACCACTGGCCCCCTTCCCATTTTTCGCAAGTGCGAGATTTTTCTCACATATGCAAGACGGCAAGTGCGGTCCTCGAGCCGCAAGTGAGAAAGACCTGTAGGCAGTGAGGTCGTCTTAAATTCGAGACTTAGCCATTTTTGAACCATTTTTCATCATTTTGGATGATTTGGAAAGCTGGTGAAGGAGGGATTCGACCTGGAAATTGCAAGGTAAGTAATTCCTACCATGAAGTGAGTTTAATACTTGAATTCTTAGGTAGATTAACACATTAAATTAATAAAAATCATGGGATTAGATTAAAACCTAGGGTTTTAATAAAAATGAGAATTTACCAAGGAATTGATTATGAAATCATACAAAAACTATATAATAGTGATCCTTAGGCTATGGGTAAGTATTTCCTCCAAAAATTTCCGGAATCCGAGCATGTGGACCCGGGGGTGTATTTTAGGATTTTCCAATATGGGTTGAAATGACCATTTAAGTAGGAGAATTACGGACTTTTGAGCATAGATTGACTTGTTAATGTGATGTTTGGAAAGCTTCGATTTCTTGAGCGACGAATTTGGAGTTTCGGGCGCGTTATTGGCCCGGAAAGTAGGCTTGGGACGAGTTAAGTCTCCTTTCTAACCTTGTAAGGGGGAACTGTCCCCATAGAATAGATAATCAATCATGTTCTACTATTTTTGGGGGGCTACGAACGCACGAGGTGATGAGAGTCCGTGCGTAGCTACTATTATGCTTATGTCCGGGTAGTCTAGGACCCAAAAGCATGTTTTATTTGCCGTACTTGTAACTTTACTAATAAATTTAAAAATGTTTATCGAACTTGGCAAATGAATTTCTAGAAAAATTATAAATACTATCTGTGTGACCATTAAAAGAGAAATTGTCATATTCTTGGGTAATTGTTTTCCCGATATAGTAGGGGTGGACTGCTTGAATGTGTACGCTTATGTGTGACCGCTTCGCAAATTTATATTTCGCGAGCGGGGTGATTTCTTCCACTAATCTCATGGGAGTGGGTCGTACGCCACGGCAGGTTAATAGATGCATCTATGGTTCGCGTCGTTCGACCCTTCGGCAGTGCATAGTTATTTTATGATGTTGGCCCAGGCCGTTTGTCCTCAACCCATTATGCGCATTCTATTGCTTGATATTTTCATAACTGATAAACTGATAGATATCGGGGGAGACGAATCGAAAACTTGTATGTTGGTGTTCCACTACGTAATTAAATTTTGTGGTCATATTCAATACTTATTGCTTTACTATCCATGTGTACATGTTGTCTTCCTTAAATTTTACTTAAACATATTACTTTGACCCTAGTAAGTGTCACTCGACCTCTCATCACTACTTCTTTGAGATTAGGCGGGATACTTAGTGGGTACATATTGTTTATGTACTCATGCTACGCTCTGTACTTAATTGTACAGGTTCTGAGGCAGGTGCATCTGGATACCAGTCAGGAGCTCGTTCCTGATTTATACCTGGTCGAGGCTTCACGGTGAGCTTCTTTCCCTTGGCGACATCCAGCAGCACTCTGGAGCTTTTATTTTTACTATTTCTATCTATGTTTTTCTCAGACAATAGGACAAACTTTTATCGCTTTTGATTTTACTCTACTAGATGCTTGTAGACTTGTGACACTAGTTCCTGGCACAAACGTAGTAGACTATTCTTTTTGGGTGTAATTATTAAATTATGACTCTTACAGTTATTTTTGCTTAAAGTGCCTAAGTTATTTGTTCTACCTAATGTTTGAAATTTAAACCAAGTAAGTGTTGGGAAGGTCTTGGTAAATTAAATGAAACTCACTAGTAAATTGATGTTGGTTTGCCTGACTACGGTGTTGAGGGACATCGTGACCTGGATTAGGATTCGGGTCGTGACACAGCAGTTTACTATATTAATACTAACTATTCTAAAAAGAAATCATCAGACAATAATCCAGTACACCAACAAATCAATATGTATTATTTCAAAATGTCACTGACATCTATGACATATCGTTATTGCAGTAATACAAATCAGAACATGAACTAATTCCTACGTGGAGCCTTTTTACAAGTACGCTTATTATGTCCTCCCTGCCGACATATGCTACATGAATGTTGATTTTTCTTTTGCAATAATTCACTGGACATCTTATCGTGTTTCTTCTTGGCCTTCCAGGAGGTATATTCCATTTGGCTGGTAAGACAACTTCCTCTGATATATGTGCTGGTATATTCTATTCATTTCGATCAGGCAGCGGATACACGGGCACCTCGTATGTCATTACAACAGACTTTGGTTTTTAATAGTCTGAGCAATAATCTTCTAACATTAGAAACTTGTTCTTCACGACAGCCCAAGCGTGTGGGCATGGTAATTCATCAACTTGGAATCGCCCACAACTGCACTTTTTCTCTAGGAGGAAAACGATGTAATTTCGTCCTTCATCGTTCACCGTATGCAAGTATTCAGTTGATGGTACGGCCTAAATTTAAACATAGACCTATAAGTTTTGAACATTTTTAAAAGTCATATATATCTCAAAGAATAGACGTATTAAATACAGTATAGATATATACAATAAAAAAATTTAAATATCCAGCAGTAAACTTTTATTTAGCTTTCAAAATCATCATCTATATTGAATACAAACAAATATGTAAGTATAAAATACAATGAAATACTCACATATATGTAGATATAAAATACAAAGACATAGAGTGATATACAATAAAATATATTGAATAAAGTGGAATACAGTTTATATTTAGGCTGACAAAATATTAAAGATGATGATATTTTAACTGATGAAACAGTGATATACAGTAACATATAGACTATCTGCTTAGGAAATGCATCTGATTAAGAAAACCATTTAATTCAAGCAGTTAAATGCAAATATATAAACAAGTAATGTATACATATAGTGATCAATTTTTAAAACAAATCATAAAACAGAAAACATGCACAACTGCTATAATATAATGAGCATGCCATGTGAATAGTAGAAGTTGTATCATAAATAAATACATGTTATACCAGGGCTAAATACATGATACAATAACTTGAAAAAAATCTTACAGTCATACGTGTAGACATTGCCTCATTCAAAGTAAGCATCTCCTGGTATTTTTTTCCAAGCGTTGTGTATATGTGTAAAGCTTCTTTCCGATTGCTGCAATTTCAATGTCCAATCATCTTCCTAATTTCTTCGAGGAAGTCGTATATTGGCAATTCTCTTGCTGATACAAGTGCGGCATTGATTGACTCGGCAATATTTGACGTCATGGTCCATCCCCTGTTAACAGGTGCATACAACCTAGCCCACTTTTCGTATCCAGTTAATTTCAAGTATTTTTTCACCTAATATCTACCTTCTCCACTTTCTCCATTAGACTATCAAATTCAGTCTGAGTATATGCTTTTGCCATTGAGAAGTATATCTTGCTCAACTTTGAATGACTCTTTTTGAATTTCTTATATACATTGTTCCATAGATGTCATATACAAGCAAAATGTGGTACCGTTGGATACACTTTCGATACAGATTTGATGATGCTCTCATTCCTATATGAAACAATGCACATATTTTCCCTCTCACCATATGCTTCCTTGAATTTCTTAAAGAACCACGACCAAGCAACATCGTTCTTTGAATCAACAACACCATATGCTAGTGGCATTATATGACCTGTAAATACAATTGCATACATGATGCGAGACTAAATTGCATAGTTTAACATGTGATATACCTTACATTTTATGCGCAT
>ML304842.1:0-24241 GCA_005239505.1 Nicotiana paniculata | reverse complement strand
CGCTCCCATTTCCACTCAGGAATGGGAATCTGCTGAAGTAGGCCTCCTGGCCTCTGGTGCTCATAGTTAACCCGATGGCAATTAAGACACCTAGCCACATACTCCACAATATCTTTATTTATCCGCCTCCACCAGTAATGCTTCTTCAAATCACGATACGTCTTCGTAGCACCAGGATGAACAGAATACCGAGAACTATGTGCCTCCTCTAGAATCCTCTCCCTCAGGCCATCAACATTAGGAACACATAAGCGGCCCTGAAGTCTCAGAACACCATCCTCGCCAATAGTAACCTCCTTGGCCCTACCTTGAACCACTGTCTCCCGAAGCTCTGCTAAGCACGGTTCATAGAACTGCCGAGCCTTAATCTCCCCCAATAATGAAGACTGAGCAACCACATGTGCTAAAACTCGACGAGGCTCTGAAAGTTCTAACCTCACCAGGCGATTAGCCAAGGACTGAATGTCCAAGGCTAGAGGTCTCTCCCCTTCTGCAATATAAGACAAGCTACCCATACTCTCCACCTTCCTGCTCAAAGCATCTGCTACCACATTTGCCTTGCCCGGATGATAAAGAATGGTGATATCATAATCCTTCAATAACTCAAGCCATCTGCGGTGCCTCAAATTAAGATCCCTATGCTTAAACAAGTGTTGCAAGCTACGGTGGTCTCTATAAACCTCACAGGACACTCCATACAAGTAGTGCCTCCAAATCTTAAGAGCATGAACGATCGCCGCCAACTCCAAATCGTGTACAGGGTAATTCTTCTCATGAACCTTCAGCTGGCGCGAAGCATAAGCGATAACTCTCCCTTCCTGCATCAACACACACCCCAAGACAACGCGTGAAGCGTCGCAATATACTGTATACATCCCAGAACCGGAAGGCAATACTAGAACTGGTGTTGAGGTCAATGTTGTCTTGAGCTTCTGAAAGCTTGTCTCACACTCGTCAGACCATCGAAACGGGGCATACTTCTAAGTCAATCTGGTCAATAGGGCTGTAATAGAAGAGAACCTCTCCACAAATTGGCGATAATAGCCTGCTAGGCTCAAAAAGCTCCTAATCTCTGTAGCTGAAGTAAGACGCGACCAACTCTGAACTGCCTCGATCTTCTGAGGATCAACCT
Source organism: Nicotiana paniculata (assembly GCA_005239505.1). Classification (NCBI taxonomy): domain Eukaryota; kingdom Viridiplantae; phylum Streptophyta; class Magnoliopsida; order Solanales; family Solanaceae; genus Nicotiana; species Nicotiana paniculata. The sequence continues at coordinate 23,109 of ML304842.1, read as the reverse complement.
TGATATCCTCTCCGGATACCACATGCCCCAAGAATGCCACGGAATCCAACCTGAACTCACACTTGGAGAAGTTAGCATATAGCTTCTGTTCCCGCAAGGTCTGGAGCACAACCCTCAAATGCTGCTCGTGCTCACCGAGGCTACATGAGTAAATCAAGATGTCCTCTATCAAGACAATGACAAAGGAATCAATATACGGCCGGAACACCCTATACATCAAGTCCATGAATGTTGTTGGGGCATTAGTCAAGCCAAAGGACATCACCAGGAACTCATAATGGCCATATCTCGTACGAAAAGCAGTCTTTGGAACATCTGAAGCCCGAATCTTCAACTGATGATATCCCGATCTCAAATCAATCTTAGAAAACACACGAGCACCCTACAACTGGTCAAACAAATCATCAATGCGCGGAAATCGATACTTATTCTTAATGGTAACCTTGTTCAACTGGCGGTAATCAATACACATCCGCATGGCCCCATCCTTTTTCTTCACGAATAGAACTGGGGCACCCCACGACGATACACTCGGCCTGATGAACCCCTTAGCTAAAAACTCCTCAAGCTGCTCCTTCAACTTCTTCAACTCTTTCAGAGCCATATGGTACGGAGGAATAGATATAGGTTGGGTGTCTGGACTCTAAATCAATGCATAAATCAATATCACGGTCCGGAGGCATGCCTGGAAGGTCTGAAGGAAATACATCAGCAAACTCTCGAACCACTGGCACTGAATCAATCGTCGGAGACTCAGCGGTGGTGTCCCGCACATAAGCAAGATAGGCCAGACAACCCTTCTCAACCATATGTCGAGCCTTCAAGAATGAAATAACCCGGCTGGCTGCACTAACTGAGGAACCTCTCCACTCCAGCCTAGGGGACTCGAGCATGGCTAAGGTAATTGTCTTGGCATGTCAATCTAGCACGGCATGATAAGGAGATATCCAATCCATGCCTAGAATAATCTCAAAATCAACTATGTCGAGCAATAAAAGGTCTACTTTGGTCTCCAATCTATAGGAAGTGATCACACAAGACCGATAAATCCGGTCTACCACCACAGAATCGCCCACAGGAGTGGACACATATATAGGAGACCTCAAGGACTCGCGAGGAGCATCCAGAAAATGAGCAAATAATGCTGAAACATATGAATAGGTAGATCCTGGATCAAATAATACTGAAGCCTCTCTACCACATACTGAGATAATACCTCTGATCACGGTGTCTGAGTCCACTACATCTGATCTGGCCGGGATAGCATAGAATCTAGCTGGAGAACTGGAAGACTGAGCCCCACCAGAATGAACAAGAGCTGGCTGACCTCTCCCTGACTGGCCTCCACCTCTAGGATGACCCCTGCCAACCTGTCCTCCACCTCTAGGTGGCCGGACTGCTGGTGCCGGACCCATCGGCTGATAACCATGTTGTACGGCCTTGCCCTGAAACCTGGGACATTGCCTCCTCATATGAGCTGGCTCTCCAAACTCGTAACAACTCCCAGGTACCATAGTCTGCTGCCCCAAAGAATAACCCTGAATGGTCAGAGAGAAATGATAGCCCTCTAGCATAGCACTTAAGTAGGGGTCGGAGGTTCTTGGATTACTCGGATAACCACTGTGTGAACTCTGAATGGCTGGAGGATGGTAGGAGCGCTCTGGCATGGTGCTGAAATGAGGCCTCGCTGGAACACCTCGGGAAGGTGGTGGAGGTGCTGAATATAAAGGCATGCTGGGCTGACCACTGCTATACTAACCCCTGCCCCTAGCTGGGGCACCTCTGAAATCTCCAGAGAATCTAGCCCTCTTGTCCTGCTGCCCCTGCTCCCTGCTCCCTGCTCCTCGACCGATACCCCTCGATCCTGCGAGCAACCTCTACCACGAGCTGATAAGAAGTACCCATCTCCACCTCTCGGTCCATGGTGGCCCTAATACCTGGATGCAACCCAGCCACAAATCTCTACACCCTCTCTGCATCAGTAGGTAGTATCATGAGTGCATGGCGAGACAACTCTGAAAACCTGGTGTCATAATCTGTCACTGACATTTGTCCCTGCTTTAGCCGCTCAAACTGATACCGCAGCTCTTCTCTCTCAGAGGGTGGGATATATCTATCAAGAAACATCTGCGTGAACTGCTCCCAAGTGACAGGAGGAGAAATTGTTGGCCTGCTGAGAATATAGGACTGCCACCACCTACGACCTCTGCCCTCCAACTGAAAGGTAGTGAAATCCACTCCATGGTACTCTAGTATCCTCATGTTGTGCAGTCTGTCCCTACACCTATCCACAAAACCTGGGCATCCTGGCCTCGCTCACCCCCAAAGACTGGAGGGTGCAATCGAGTCCATCTATCCAATAACTTCTGAGGGTCACCGTCCACAGCTGGTCTGGGCTCAGGTGATGCTACAACAAGCTGGACCCCACCCACGGGCAGTGTACCCAGGGTATGATGAAATGTTATTGTCTGGCCTGCAGCCTGGGAAATAGGGATCTGGACTCCCCCTCCCGCCTGAGAAGTGGCAGGATCTGCTGGAAATAAACCAGCCTGGGACATAGTGTCCATAAATCTCATCATACGACCCATCACTGCCTGGAAGCCTGGTGTCGTCATGAAGTATACTAGTGCAACATCTACTGGAGGCACCTCATCCTGCTCCTCTATAATAGGGTCCTCTGGTGGCGGAACCGGAATAGCTCTGGGACGCCTTCGTCCCCTACCGTGGGCTGGTGCCCTCCCCCGGCCTCTGCCGCGGACTCGGACAATGGGGGTACCGGCCCTTCCTGGGTCTGGAACATCAGATGCACGCGTCCTCACCATTTGTGAGAGAATAGAAGAATGAATTTAGTAAATCATCGACTGCACGATAGAATAAGAACAAAGAGAGGTTTCCTAACACCCTATAGCCTCTTGAAGATATGTACAGACGTCTTTGTACCGATCCGCAAGACTCTACTGGGTTTGCCCGTGACTCATGAGACTTACGTGAACCTAGTGCTCTGATATCATGTTGTCACGACCCAAAATCCTATCTTAGGTCGTGATGGCGCCCAACAGCGGGGTCAGGCAAGCCAACAATAAATTTAGTAAAGGCTGTTTCTTATTAGATTAAACATTTCAACATATACTCAGTTTTTAAAACTTAAAACATGAATCGACAAGGATAATTAGCCAGTTTTTAATCAAAAGCATTCATGAAGAGGCGTGAGCCAATATATATACAAACCCGAAATCCATAATAACTATCACGTGTGTGCCAGGAACTACTGTCAAAGGTCCACGGGCATACTAACATAATATACAAAAGATATCATATACAGTCCCACTGTCTGAAGGAAATAGACGAGAAATAAGCAAAAGAAACCCCATGGTGCTGCCGGAGATCGCCAGGAGAAAAGCAGCTCACCATGAAGTCAGGCCCGTCTAATATCAAAGTCAAGCTCTGGTCCGACAACCAGATGCACTCTCCTCAAAACCTGTACAATTAAGTACAGAAGCGTAGCATGAGTACATAAATATATATGTACCCAGTGAGTATCCCGCCTAACCTCGAAGAGGTAGTGACAAGAGGTCGACATGATACCCACTAAGGTCCAACAATAAAATTTAACAGAATATGAGAGAAATGATAGGCATGTAAACGAGTGAAGCAACAAATATATATAAGGCACTAAATTCCAAGGAAAGTACTGGGAATGAATAAAACAATTACTACTTCACCTTCCCCCAAATATCAATATCCATGAATTTAGCAATAAATAAATCATGTGCATGCAGGGTAAGGAAAACCAGTCGGAGTCATAAGATAGTCATGTCCGTGCACTGCCGAGGGTCGAACGGCCTGAACCATAAGTGCACCTTTCCATAAAGTACTCACATCTATGCACTGCCGCGAATCGAACGGCCCGAACCAAAAGTGCATCTCTCAATCCTCTCTATGCACTGCCGAGGATTGAACGGCCTGAACCAAAAGTGCATCTCTCAATTCTCCGTGGCGTACGGCCCGTTCCCATAAGAGTGGGGGAAATCACAATCCGCTCGCGGAATGTAAATTGCGAAGCGGTCACATGCACACACATTATTCCTTTTTAAATTACTTTCAGTGAACAATTCCTTACAAGTTTTCTCAAATTCCGTAACCTCAGGGAAGTAAGCAGCATGTAACATTTAATTTATTAAGCATATAGTTCATACCAAGTAAAACACAAGGCATGATGTGGGCCTAACTACCCGGACATAATAGCAATAGCTGCTACGTACGGACTCTCATCACTTTGTACGTACGTAACCCCCAAATATTATCACATATAGCATTTAAATCACCTAGGGAATAGTTCACTCTTACAAGTTTAGAAAGAAGACTCACCTCGTGTCGAACTTACTTTCCGGGTCAAGAACGCGCCCGAAACTCCAAACTCGACACCCACGGACTCGAAACTAGCCAAATGTTATACAAATATATCAATTTATACTCAAAGCATGAAATTCTTCTAATACTTAGCCAAATTCATCATTCTTGAAGAAATCTTAAAATCCAATCCCGGGCCCGCATGCACGAATTCCAAAAAATATCGAAGGAAACACTCACTCATAGCCTAAGGATCATTAATACATGATTTTCACTCGATTTCATAGCTAATTGACCGGTAATTTTCTACATTTTCAAAAGCCCTAGGTTACTACCCCAAATCCTTAGTTTTCACTAATTTACGTAGTTAATTTAGGTTGTAATCCATGAATGAAGCTAATATTAGAGTAGAATTTACTTACCTTTAATAACTAGGTCGTTTGCCCCTTTTGAATGCTGAAAATCGTCCCAAGGAAAAAGAAGAAGATGAGGAAATGAATTAAATCCCGTTATAAAAACACACTGCCCAGTGCTATACTCTATACGATCACAGCCTGGGCAATGCGATCGCAGAGCTTTAAGTGACCAGGACCTCATTGGACTTCTGTGAGAACGCAGAGAGAGACCTGTGAACGCAAAGGGTAAGGAATAGTTGGGCTGGCCCAAGGCTGGGCTCTTGTGTAAACACGGATGGGGTATGCAATCGCACTGGGTCAGGAGCCCAACCCATCGCGATCGCGGTGCCTTTTGTGCGAACGCACAAGGAATTCACCACCCCTGTCCAATTCCTTTTATGCGATCGCATCAGTGCACATGCGATCGCACTGAAGGAAACCCATCAGTGAAAAATCTGGTTTTTGAATTTAACTCCGAGGGGTCCGAAACTCACGTGAGCCCCTCGGGACCCCGTCCAAAGGCACTGTTATGTATGTATTCATGATACAGACTAGCTAAAATTTTTGGAACGTGAAAAACAACAACGAAACTAAAAATTTGACCCCAAAACCAAATTATATCAAACTTTGAACTTAAAGTTCTAGAATTCGCTTTCAATGCGCCAAACCGATCTATACTACTCGGAATGACACCAAATTTTTCAAGAAAGTCATAATTGACATAACGAAACTATTCCCGGTCTCCGAATTCCGTTCGGACCTCGATTACACAAAAACACGTTCCCAACCAAATTTCAAACTTAAGGAAACTCTAATTTCGATATTGGGCGCCGAATTGCCCTCGGGTCATCCAAAACCCATTCCGAACATACGCCAAGTCTAAAATCATCATATGAAGCTACCGGAATTGTCGAAACTCGATTCCCAAGTCATTTACTCAAAATGTTGACCGAAGTCAAACTTTGGCCTTAAAGGCCAAACTTAAGGAACCAAGTGTTCCTATAGCACTCTAAACACTTCCGAATCCCGAACCACCAGTCCCCGCAAGTTATAAATCATAATAAGCCGTTGTGGGAACGGGGTTTGATAACGCAAAATGACCGGTCGGGTGTTTACACCCAAACAACGAACCAAACCCCTTTCTTCACCACCACCGGCAACCTCTCCAAAAAATACACCGCACACACACAGTCGGAAAAAAAAAACAGAGCTAAGAATCAGATAAAGGGGCGCCATTTATCTCTTCGATTTAACTGGAATTTCGAGGTTGATTGAATCCGTGTTTGGTTCAAATTTTTTGGTGTCGTTCGAAGTTCTCAATCCGAGTTCCTGATGTTATTTGTTTGTTTTCGATCGCTATTTCAATTGTCGGAATTCTAATTTCTCCCTCGACATATCTTGGTTGTACCGGTAAGAGGATAGTTTTAATTAGAAAAGCTCATTAAAGGTCCAATTTGTATCCCCTTTCTTTCTTTATCTTTTAATCTGATGGTATATTGTGTTCTTAGTTATTATTTGTGTATTGTTTACTCCTAGTTTTGTTTGGATGAATTTAATAGCTAAAATAAATTTTGAATTCTATTTTAATGCCTCATTAAAAGATAAATGTTTTAAGGCATTTGATTAAAAATATAGTGATAGAAAATTAGGTTAATAGATTAAATAGATTTATTGGTGGCTTGAGTAGTAAAAAAGTACTGGTGGGGGTTGGAGTTGGGGCTCAGAAAATTTAAAAGAAGTTGAATCTGAGATAAACATGGGTGGATAAAGTTTATAGTCACGACCCAAAACCCATTAAGGTCGTGATGGCGCCAGACACCATAGTCAGGGCAAGCCAACACTCATCAGTTAATTAAATTCCTATTTTGGTATTTTGAAATCGTTACTTTTCATTTCATTATATACCAATCAATAAAAATAAATTTACTGAGTAATTAACGATGTTTAACAATTCAATTTAACAAATACATCCCAAATTCATCCCAGAACCCGGTGTCACAAGTGCATGAGACATTTTCTAAGAAAAACCAAATGAAATACAATAACCATCCGGAATACAAATGGGATAGTAAGAAATTACAGCTCAATACTCTGAAGGAGACTATGCTGGCTGCGGGTCGTCTCGGGATGGTGTAGCTTGTCTAAGTCTCCAGGTTAGCCATATCACTGCGTCAAGCAGGGCCACTAGCTATGAATGTACCTGTGCAAATAAAATGCACAGCAAGTGTAGTATGAGTACGCAAATAACGTGTACTTAGTAAGTATCCCGCCTAACCTCGAAGAAGTAGTAATGAGAGGTCGACTTAGACACTTACTAGAGGTCCAACAATATCAAATGCACTAAAGAAATGAATTAATATAAAGCAACGTAATTACATAAGGCATACAAGTATATATTACGTGGTACAATTTCCCTGTTTACAATTTACTCAACTCTCTACTAGCAAGTTCCCTCCGTAACCGAAGCATATAAATAAATATAGTGGATTTCATCAAAGAGGTTGTCATAATCCAAGTCAGGGGAAAAACCCTCGGATAAACTGGATTTTTGCAAAATATTTCACACGATTCCATGGGATAATATATATATATATATATATATATAGGAAATGTCGAGGCATACTGTAATGACCCGACCGGTCGTTCCGTGAGATTAGCCCTGTTTTCCCCGTTCCTACTTTATCATATGTTCCTTAGCCTATTTATGTTGTGTTGGGTCGGTTGATTCGGGTTCGGAGTGGTCTTGGTGAGAATTGGGACACTTAGTCTCTTAAATTAGCTTGATAGTTGAAAAAGTCAATTGGGAGTTGACTTATTGGTAAATGACCTCAGAATGCGGATTTATGGCTCGGATAGCTTCTTTAGGTGATTTGGGACTTAGGAGTATGTTCAGAATGAAGTTTTGACGTCCAGTGTAAAATTAGGCTTGAATTGGCGAAAGTTAGTTTTTGGCGATTTCCGACCGACAGTGGAAAATAGGCTATCGAGGTCGGAATGGGATTCCGGAAGCTGGAGAAGGTTCGTAATTTCATTTTGGATATGTGTGAAAAATTTTAGGTCAATCGGATGTGTTTTGGTTGGTTTTGGCATCATTGGCGAAAATTAGAAGTTTCAAAGTTCATAGGCTTGAATTGAATGTAATTTTGGTGTTTTCGTATTGTTTTTGGTGTTTCGAAGGCTAGACTAAGTTTGAATGATGTTATGGGGTGTGTTGATAGGATTGGTTGAGGTCCTGGGGGCCTCGGGTGTATTTCGGATGCTCAAACGGTCACTTTTTGGTAAGAAGTCTATTGTTTTCTGGTGTTTTAGCAGCAGTGATTTCTTCACTGCGATCACGTGGATTCATCTGCGATCGCATAGAGTAAAAGAGTGGGGCAGAAATTTTTTTCTATATGATCGCGTGGTTAGGATTGCGATCGCATAAGTTGGTCAGGTAAAGCAGTGCGATCGCGTAGGCTTTGGTGCGATCGCGTAGAGGTTCTGAGGCAAGTGTGATCGCGTGTGTTGGTATGCGATCGCAGTGAGTGGTCTGGTCTGTGAATCATGAACGCATCCTTGGGTATGCGATCGCACTGAAGGGGGGCATAAGTGCTGGGCAGAATGTTTTAAAGCCCATTATTGCGAAATTTTCACCACTTTCCTCCATTGATAAACGAGTTGAGAGCTATTTGAGAGAGTTTGAGGAAGAAATCAAAGGGGCTCACTTGGATTTAAGGTTTTCAACTTCATAACTCGTTTCTATATCGTTTTCTAAGCAATTAAACCGGAAAATTGTTGAAATAAACCCAAAATTTGGGGAAGATAAGTGCATGGAATTTGGAAATTTCTTTTGAGGATTTAAGTGGGAAATTGTGGTCCGATTTTAGTGTTCTTGGTATGTATAGAATCCTGGGAGGACGATTATTCTAGTAATATAAATTTTATAAAATTCTGAGACTTTGGCCCGGGGCTCGGGTTTGGCCGAATTTCGAGAATTATGTCTAAACGGATAGCTTTCGATTGGGTTGTGTTCCTTTAGCGTATATTGATGATGTTAATCTGGTTTTGGTTAGATTCGGAGCAATCGGGAGCAAATATGAGGGGCAAGAGCATCGCGGATTAGTATTGTGGCCCGGTAGAGGTAAGTAATGGTTATAAATCTTGTCCTGAGGGTATGAAACCCCAGACTTCATACTCACTATTTTAGAATGGCGCACGTGTCGGATGACGAGTATGTGGTGCGCACTGATTTTTGGATTGGACTTGGTCCTCTCCGTGGCAACTATTGAGTTGCGTATTTTACTCTAAATCATATTTTAAATTGTGTTCTAAAGACTATTGCTATATTTCGGCTATAAGCCATGTTTGGGGCCTCGTGCCGACTTGTTTAGACCCCTTGGGGGCTTTTTAATGTTATTTCCTCACTGTTGATTTATGATTTACACTAGTCATGTTGTGCTTAACCGTTTTCAAAACTCAACCTTATTTACACTATTTTGAAATATAAAATGATGTTTTGGGTCGAGTACTCCGTTTTACTGATACGCCCGAGGGGCTTTTGAGAGGTTCTAACTGAGTGAGGCCGAGGGTCTGATTGTGAGGATATGATACGCCACGAGGTGGCTTGATATTAGCGCTTGGGCTAAAGGAGCCCCTCCGGAGTCTGTACACACCCCCAGTGAGCGCAGGTACCTACTGAGTGCGAGTGCTGAGTGCCAAGTGATGGGTGATTGGGAGGTATGCGTGACAGTGAGGTTGCCCGAGGGGCTGATACTGAGTGGCTGTGAGGTGCTGAGTGATATTCTGCTCGAGGGGCAATTTATGATTCATGTTTTGCCCGAGGGGCTACTTATGATTTATTTCATTTTACACTAAATTCTTAAGTTATTTTTATTTCTGAAATTGTTGGAAAACACATTTTTCAAAGGATTTTTTTCTGAAGTTGGTTTTAAGGCATGATGATTTCATATATCTATGTATATACTGTTGGAAAGAAAGTTTGTGCATATTGTGAACTGATGACATTGGTTTTTATGTGTTTCTTTCCGCTTAGACTTGATTTATTTTCATTACTACTGAGTTGACGTACTCACATTACTCCCTGCACCCCTGTGTGCAGATACAAGTGCTGATACTGAGCGTTAGCCATCTATTCTGTGCGGAGCCGGAGTTCGGGATATATAGGTAGTTGTTCAGCGTCTGCAACATCTCTGTTTTCCCTTCTTTTGTTGTATCTAGCTATTCGTTCGGAGATTTTGTAATATAATAGTAGACTTGTTGGTATATTTCTTATATGCTCATGACATGTTGACTCCAGATTTTGGGGATGTTTTAGACTATTTATCTGTTTATTTTGCCTAATGAATTCAGTAATTCTATACACTTTATGAAATGTTTGAAAATGGTTGGGATTTTGGAAAGTGTAATTATGTGATTGTTGGCTAGCCTAGTTGCACGATAGGCGCCATCACGGCCGGTTTAGGATTTGGAGTCGTGACACGTACGGCCCGATCCAACATAAAAGTAAATTGTGCACTGCCGAAGGGTCAAACGGCGCGAACCATAGATGCATCTATTAACCTTCTGAGGCGAACGCTCACATAAATCCTGCCGAGGCGAACGGCCCGATCCCATAAGAGTGTGGTACATAAATCCTGCTAAGGCGAACGACTTGGTCACATAAGATTGTGGAAATGAATCATCCCGCACGCGGAATAGAAATTTCGAAGCGGTCACACATAAGCATACGCATTCAAACAGTCCATCCCATCTATATCGGGAAACAATTACCCAAGAAATGACAATTTCGCTTTTAATGGTCACAAAGATAGTATTTAAATCTTTTTCTAGAAATTCATTTGTAAAGTTCGATAAGGTTTAAACATTTTGAAATTCGTTAGTAAAGATACAAGTACGGCAAATAAAATATGCTTTTGGGTCCTAGACTACCCGGACATAAGCATAATAGTATCTACGCACGGACTCCCCGATTAACCAAAGAATTAGATCCTTTGACTAAAGCTTATTTTTAGGATGAACACGGGTTAATGATAATCAAAGGAATAGAGAAAAATGAATAATAGTCAATATTGCAGAAATATAGAAAAGCAAAGTAGATTGTATTCGAGAATCAGATGCTTTTACAAGATGTATTCCCCTTCCTTATATAGGAGATTCCTTGATATAACGTACAACTCTATCTATGATTTCCCATTAATGACTAATTATGAAATTAATGGGCCGTTACAAAGGATAACGGTAATTGGGGTACGGTTACATAACGTACGAGTAATCAATTGTGGGTTCTTGAATCTGCCCGTAGCTTTGTCCAGATTCATTTTGACCGTGTCTCTTCCCTGTCTTGATCAGGTTGAGTTTCCTGTGGCTGATGAGCTCGAGGGTTTATTGAATCGTGCCTCTTTGTTCCATACCTCTTCAAAGAATCACATCCAGCTGTCGCATTCTCCTGTGTCCACATAACTGGCTGAGTTGTCAAGAGTAGGCTTACGTGTGAAACTCTTTTTTACCAATACAGATAGTCCCCCCACTTACTATATATTTATCGATTAATATTTGGTAAGTGGATATTCATTTATGGCGGAAATATTTTTCCTCCGCTTTACCTCGAAACATTGTACCCTTCTCTTAATCATAGGCTTCATTTGTCACTTCCATTTAATGTTCATACCACGTATCCTTCTCGGATTGATTCTGCATTTACTCAGCACCTTTTAGGGCTTTTTGCGGCTGCGTCAGTCCCGAAGTGACACCTTCAATTATGACTTTTCATCATTATTTTTCTTTTTTCCATGTTTGACGGTTGTCCCTACAGTATAAATACCTTTCTTCTTTTCTTTGCTTCCACGAAACATTTTCTAACTTTGTCTTTTGTAAAGAACTTTTTTTCTTGCCCTTGTAACATGTCTTCTTTAAATCAACCTCAGAGAGTAATAGATATTGAAAATTTAACGCCATCTTCTGCTCCGACAAGGAGTCGGAGGGGTGGTAGACTTAGGAGTATAGGATCCACTCCTTCAAGAGGCTCTTCTTCTTCTCAGATAGTTTCCCCTCCTTCCGTTAGGTCCCTAGTTTCTCCGAGGTTTAAGGCTTCTCGGTCTTTGTCTAGAGGTAGAAGTGAACGCCTTCGTGAACCTGGAGTTGATGAAATTGTTCCTGTTGAGTTTGTTTTTGCTAGTGATAATCAAGTTCTCGTAGACCAATCTTCTTCCCTTGAGAGTGTCGAAAGGTATCCAACCCTTATTAATGAGGGTCAGATTTCCCTTGTTCGTAGGGAATGTTTTTGGAGGCCTGATTTCCCCGTTTACATTCCGAATAGTAATCAAAGAATAACGTCATACAAGATGGGATATTCTTTTGTTCATACGTACCCTTTTACTCTAGGGTTTAGAACCCCCATTGATCCAGTCATAATTGAATTCTGCCGTTTCTTCAATATCTACTTAGGACAAGTTGGTCCGCTTGTATGGCAAGTTGTCGCATGTCTTAGGAGTTTAGCTTCTCTAGCCTTGGTTCCTTTTACTTTCAACCATATTATTCATCTCTACTCTCCTACCTTGTTTCTTCAAGGGGTTTTTACTCTAACTGCTAGGAGAAAAAGAGTGTTGGTAACCCCTGGAGATGATAAGGATAGGGGTTGGTACCTCCGGTATGTTGTTGTACCCACTGTTGGTTTAGTGGGTGAAGAAAATCTTCCCTTCCCTGAGAAGTGGAATCGTGCACGTGAGTATGCTTTAGCTTACATCTATTTAATTTTCCTCGTTCTGACTTGAGATGTTTTACTAACACCGTATCTGTTTCTTCTTTTCTCAGCAATCATGTGTACTGTTGAGAATGTCTCGGGTATCCGTGATTGGGTAGAAAAATCGTTGTCCGTTGCTCCTTTAGAAGAGAGATCGTGTAAGTACTTCGCTGGGAGGTACGGTTGGCATGTAAATACCCACGGTAAGTGAAGCTTTTGTTCTTGCTTCTTTCCTTACTCGAGCCTCTTCTTTCTCTATCGCTTAACTTTTCACCCTTTTGATAGGGTTCTTTGCTTGTGGGGTGTCTGCTTCATCTATCCCGAAGATGTCTTTGGCTCAGGCCCAAGAAACTATTGTTGGATCGTCTTCCTCGAATAGGAAGATTGGTGAGTGTCATTCTATAGAAGAAGAAGAAGAAGAAGAGGGTGCTTTGGTGCACAGGCCACGGAGAAGGCGGGTGGTTTCGGACGATGAGTCTACACCCATGACTTTGCCTTCCGTGTCTTTGGTTGAGCCCTCTACCTTTGAAGATGTTTCACATTCCCCCATTCATAAGTCTTCAAATTACTTGTTCCATGAAGGTTTTGACCTTGCTCCTGATGACGTCCCTTTGGCTGCTGTTTTTCCTGCTTCTTTAAGAGAAGTTGTCTCATATGCTCCTTTGGCTATTACGACTTCTGTTGTTGCTTTGCCCGTGGCTTCCTCAACTCTTCAATCCTCCGTGCCTGCTGATTTGCCCATGGTTTCTCCAGGTCCTCAACCCTCCGTGCCTGTTGTTTCTTCATCTCTGCCTGCTTCCATGCCTACCGCTAGGGAAGTAGGGTCTTCCAGCAGGGAGATGCGTCAGGTGATAATAGAGGTTCCAGCTGAGGGTAATCTTTTCAAGAAAATGGGTGAGCCCGAAGTGTGGCTCAAACCTTTGATAGGTCCAACTGAGAAAGCCAAGCTAGCCATCCATAGTGCTCTTACATGGGCCAATGAAGTTGTGCATACCTCTTTGAAGGTATGATGCAGGTTAACCTTTTTCATTTTCGTATATGAAATTTTTCATATCAAATTGGTCTATTTCTTGTAGATTAATCTTATAGGCATGGAGCTCATGAAGAGGATCTCAAATACGGATCAGGAGACAAAAGAGTTGCAGGCCGATGCTGATAATTGGAAGGCACAATATGATAGCCTAAGGATTGAGATGGATGCCTTAGAAGAGGAAAAGAGTACCTTGAAGCGGCAGATGAGGCTCATGGCGGCAGAACTGGCAGTAGAGAAGGCTTCTTCCAGTCAGGCTGATAAAGACAAGAGTGTTCTGGAGTCCTCATTTGCTGAGCAGTTGTCCCGTGCCTCAAAGGAGATTAGAGACTTGAAAAACTTGTTGGGGCAGAAGGAGGAATACTCAGGCGAGCCTGTGCAATCACTCACTCGTACTCAAGAGGACCTTCGTAATGCTTTATATAAAGTTCAAACTCTGGAGGAGTCGATTATGCCGTTAAGGGTCGCCCATGAAGTTGCTGAAGCAGAGAAGGATAGATTGAGAGCTGAGCTTCAAGTATGGGCAAGGGATTATGAAGATCTTGAAGAGGTGGCTGTTGTTGATGTGAGCTGGGCGTATATGAATTCTCGCCTTGACACATTGACGAAAATGAGTCAAGAGGGTTTCGACCTTAGTGCTGGAATAACTAAAATTAAGGAAGCCATGGAGAAGGCTCAACAAGGTCATAACCTCTCTTCACCTGATGGTGAGGCTCCTACTGCTCGTGCCTCTTCATCCCTAGTTTCTCCCGCTCCTTCTGCCAGTGAAGTCAACCCCCTTCCTGAAGAAATTTAATAAGTTGGTTCACCCCTTCTTTTTGTTTCTTTGTCTCAATTGGTGGTTGCCCCCAGTCCCATTGGGGGTAAATTGGGATCTCTTTAAATTCCCTAAATGACAACTTAGGGGCACCTCAATGTATAAAAATTCTATACGGCTAAGTATAAGTTAATACTTAGTTTTTACTTAGCCGTTTTAATATATTAATGCTCGTATGACTTTTGTTTTTCGTTGAGTTTCTGTTTCACTCTTTAAGTCTTTTGCATGCTTAGTTTTCGAGGTTTTTGTTTTTACCTTTGAATTTTTGCATGAGGATGCTAGTAATCACTCGTACCTTTTCATAGTGGTACGGTGTTTGTGAGCCTTTTTGTAGTAGGCTTCGTTTATGAAAGAGGTCCCTTTATGATTGACATGAAGAAGACGTCTCAACTTCATGATAATGTAATAGAGTGATAGGAATTTTACACGTGTTTCAGAATGTTTCCAAGGAAAGTTTTTTGTTTGAACTTCCACGACATTTTACATGTGTTTGATTATCGTCTAAAACTCATGTTGCAACTATTTTTGTTTAACAGTTTTGATATACCCTTGTATTTCGTTACTGTTTTTCATAGGTAACAGTTTTTCGATATTAATACAAGGGAACAACTGTTTTTCACTAGTAAGAGTTTTTATAAAGATTGGGGTTTCTACCCGCAACTGTTGTTATTGATAACAGTTTTATAATAAGTACGAGGAAAATGCTTTTTCATCCGTAACTTTTTTATTTGACAACATTTTTCTGAACAAATACATGGATTTTGATCTTTCATTCGTAAATGTTTTATTTGATAACAGTTTTTTAAGTAAGTACAAATAATGATGGTCTTTTACCCCTAACTGTTTTTGTTACAACAGTTTTGAATAAGTATACATTTCTTCCTCGTGACTAATATTTTGCCTTTCAGCCTGAACATGTTCGAGGGTTTTTTTTTGCATTTTTGCATTAGGCTTTGTATTTGGATGACTCTTTTGATCTCTTTTGATTCTGCTCGTGTCACTTGTCTTGTTGGGTAGATGGGTTTTCAGGTTCGAGCTTTTGACTTTCTGATATTCTTCTTTGCTTCGTCTTATCCTTCCATATTGTATAGTCCCCCAAGTGTTTGAGCTTTGAAGAATGAGATCTCGAGCACTTGATTATTCCTTCCTTGTGGTCCTTTTCCTGAAAAGGAAAAACATTCCGGACTCGAAGGTATATAGTTTTTTAGATGATGACTACTTAACCATTTAAAACGTCCATCAGAAAGTGTACCCCTAGATCGGGAATTGTGTTATTTCCTCGCGTCTTTGCAGGTATAATATCATCATCTGGGGATGGGTTAGCTTTATGTCGGGGGTATTTCTTTTCCTTAGAAGTAATAATTCTTTAGGTGGATGGCGTTCCAGCTTGTTGGAAGAACGTTATCGTCCATAGCTTCCACTCATAGGCGCCCTTCCCAGCTATGCCTTGGATTTTGTAGGGTCCTTCCCAGTTTGGATTTAGCTTTCCTGCGCCTGCTTCTTTCGTTGATTGAAAGACTTTTTTTAGGAAGAAGTACCTAATCTTGAAGTACCTGAGATGAGCTTTACGGTAGTAATAATTCTCTATGATTTGCTTTTTAGTTTCCATCTGTATCAGTGCTGCTTCTCTCCGTGGTTCAAGCAGGTCTAGATTGGTCCTTAATTCATCGTAGTTTGCTTCCTCCATGGCTGTTGTGAACCTTATGCTTGGTTCGCCAATCTCCACAGGTATTAATGCTTCTGAGCCATAGACAAGTGCGAACGGAGTTTCTCCCGTGGCTATTTTTGAAGTTGTTTTGTATGCCCATAGTACCGCTAGTAACTCATCAGGCCAATTTCCTTTGGCTTTATCCAGACGCTTTTTTAGATTGTTGATGATGACCTTATTCGTGGACTCAGCTTGACCATTATCCACGGGGTGGTATGGTGTTGAAGTGATCTGCTTGATTTGCCAGCTTTTGAAGAACTGTGTGATTTGCGAGCCTATGAATTGTGGGCCATTATCGCACACGATCTCCTTTGGTATCCCAAAGCGGCATATTATGTTTCACCGTAAGAAGCGTTTAACTTCTTTTTCTCGCACTTGTTTGAATGCTTCTTCCTCTACTCATTTTGTAAAATAGTCGGTTAGCATGAGTTAGAACCGTACCTGTCCTTTGGCTGTGGGAAGAGGTCCCACTATGTCCATACCCCATTTCATGAAAGGCCATGGGGATACTATTGGATGCAATAATTCCGATGGTCGATGCATGTTATTGGAAAACCTTTGGCACCTGTCATATTTGGATACGAAGTTCTCGGCTTCTTATTCCATCTTAGGCCAATAGTATCCAGCTCTGATTAGGGTTTTCACTAAGGATCTCGCCCCTGAGTGATTTCCACAGTGTCCTTCGTGGACTTCTTTCATCACAAATTTCACTTGGTTAGGTCCGAGGCATTTAGCTAGAGGTCCTCCAAACATCTTGCGATAAAGCGAGTTGCGAATAAGGCAGTACCGTGCAACTTTGCGGTGAAGTGCTTGAGTTTCTTTCCTGTCTTCAGGTATGGTGCCATTCTGCAAAAATTTAGAATTTTGCTCCTCCAATCCCAGCTTAAGTTGTTGAAAGTTACCTCATTCCTATCCTGATCGATCATTGAGTGGAATAGTTGGACGACAATTGCATTGTCTTTGTTTTTTACTTCCGTGACTGCCGCGAGGTTAGCTAATGCATCTGCTTCTGCATTTTCCTCTCTAGGTATTTACATTACCTTCCACGTTTTGAATTGGCTCACGAGTTCTCGTGCTTTTTCAAGATACTGTTGCATTCGAGTCTCTCGAGCGATGTAAGTCCCCTACATCTGATTTACTACCAGTTGGGAGTCGCTGTTGATCACAATTTGCTCGATCGAGAGTTCCCGATCGAGTTCAAGCCTTGCAATAACAGCTTCGTACTCTGCTTCATTGTTAGTTATAGGATAACACTTGATAGCTTGTCGTGTCATTTCACCCGTGGGTGGTATTAAGACTATGCCTAAGCCGGCACCTTTTATATTTGAGGAGCCATCGATGAATAGGGTCCATAGGACCGGATTAGCACCGCTAAAAAGTTGTAACTCTTTTGCTAATTCAGGGATAATGCTATTACTAAAGTCAGCAACAAAATCATCTAGTATTTGAGACTTAATTGCAGTCCTAGGCTGATAGATTATTTCATGCTCACTTAATTCTATGGCCCACTTAGCTAATCTTCCTGAAAATTCTTGTTTATGCAGAATATTTCTTAAAGGATATGAGGTCACAACGGTGATTGGGTGACATTGAAAATATGGTCGTAATTTTCTAGATGCCATTATTAAAGTTAAGGCTAATTTTTCCAGATGTGGATATCTAGTTTCAGCATCTAGCAAAGTTTTACTTACATAATAGATAGGTGATTGTTTATCTTTTTATTCTCTTACCAGTACTGCACTTACAGCAATTTCTGAAATAGCCAAGTAGATGTACAATCTTTTCCCTTCTTTTGGCTTTGAAAGCAGCGGTAGTTTCGATAGATAAATCTTCAGATTCTTGAGGGCTTGCTGACATTCTTCAGTCCATTCGAACTGATTCTTATTTTTGAGAACTGAGAAGAATTTAAAACTTTTTTCGGAAGACTTAGAAATAAATCTTTCCAAAGCTGCTATTCTCCCTGTTAGTCTTTGAACTTCTTTTTTATTTGTTAAAACATTAGGTATTTCTTCTACAGCCTTAATTTGAGCGGGGTTTACCTCTATTCCTCTGTTCGATACAAGGAAACCCAAAAGTTTACCTGACTGCACTCCAAAAGCGCATTTTCTGGATTTAGCTTCATATTATACCTGCGTAAAATATCAAAAGTAGTAGAGAGGTGCTGGAAATGGTCTTCCGCCCGTGTTGATTTTACCAGCATGTCATCAATGTAAACTTCCATTGTTTTTCCTAGATTCACTAGCCTTTGATATGTGGCTCCCGCGTTTTTCAAGCCAAAAGGCATGAATTTATAACAATAAGTCCCCCTGTTTGTAATAAATGAGGTTTTATCCTCGTCTGAGGGATCCATTTTAATCTGATTATAACCAGAATACGCATCTAGAAAGATTAATAATTCATGACCTGTAGTGGCATCAATTATTTGATCTATATGTGGTAATGGGAATGAATCTTTGCGGCATGCTTTATTTAAGTCAGTACAATCTATGCATACTCTCCATTTGCAATTCTTTTTAGGTACTACCACAATGTTAGCTAGCCAGTTAGGGTACGTTAACTCTCGTATCGAACCAATCTTCAAGAGTTTATGTACCTCTTCGTCAATCACTTGGTTCTTGAATGGTCCTTACTTTCTTTTCTTCTTTTCGACCGGGGCCCAGCCTCATGTCTATATACACTTTCTGTTCAGGCTTTTGTTCAGACAATGGAACAGCTTCGAGCTCTTCCGTAGTTGTTTTGATGCGCTCGTCTTCCTCCGGTTCATGAATGACGTCCGGTCTGGAAAATGCATCTGTGTGATCTAATGCACCTTCCGTGGTAACTTGATTCACCTTCTCGTAAGTATTTTCTTTCGTACCTGTTTCAGCAATAATACCTTTCGTACCTGTTTGGGTAGTAATTTCTTCCATGCCTATTTGGGCAGTATTACTTTCTTGGGAGATTCCCTTATCTTTTGATTTTTCCATCTCTACTTTTTTGTTGTAGTGTACCACGGAATTTATTATTCTTCCAGTTTGTTGATCGTCTCTAATTTGCTGAATCCCCCATTCAGAGGGGAATTTAATAACTTGATGCAAGGTGGAGGGTATTGCTTTCATGCCGTTGATCCATGGCCTTCCCATGATTACGTTATGAGCCATGTCAGTATCGATGACTTGGAACCTGGTACTTTTTATCACCCCCTCAGCATAAGTGCTAAGCTCAATTTCTCCTTTTATTATAACCGTAGAGTTATCAAACCCTGATATGGCTCGTGCCCTTGGGATTACTTGATTCCCCAATAGCATTTCTTCCACGACTCTTAGCAAAATGATGTTGACTGAGCTACCTGGATCAATCAACACTCTTTTTACATTAGTGTCATGAATAAGTAAAGATATTACCAGAGCATCCTTGTGAGGAAGCAATAATCCGCCGATATCTGCATCATCGAAGGTTATATCGTCCTCTTCCAAATTTTCACGAACCTGTTTTCCATGTGTAATTGTGAACTTTGTGGTCGTTTTGCAGACCACTCCGTTTACTTCTTGACCTCTATGTATCATGTTGACGGTTCGTTTTGGAGAAGGAGGCTTTGGGGGCTCCTGCCTGTTCTTCATAAATGCATGTTTACCTTTATCACTAAACAATTCTTTTATATAGCCCTGTTTCAATAAATTTTCTACTTCACCTTGTAAAAATCTGCAATCTGCAGTCTTGTGCACATGATCGTTATGGAATTCACACCAGTGATTTGGGTTCCTTCTATTTGGATTTGATCGCATCTCTTTAGGCCAATTAACCTTGTCTCCCATGTTCCTCAATATTGAGACAAGTT
This sequence comes from Nicotiana paniculata, assembly GCA_005239505.1. Classification (NCBI taxonomy): domain Eukaryota; kingdom Viridiplantae; phylum Streptophyta; class Magnoliopsida; order Solanales; family Solanaceae; genus Nicotiana; species Nicotiana paniculata. Next base: position 3,254 of record ML304842.1, on the reverse strand, counting down.
CAGTAGTACTTACATTAAAGGTATGATCCCCAATTCGGGTATTTCCTCTAGGTCGTTCATCTTGATCTTTTCTAGATCTAGATGAGGATGAGACTACGTCTCTTCCTGGTGGTCTATAGTTTGACCTATTGTTTTCGAACATGGGACGAATATCACGTCCTGAGGGTCCTAAGTAAGGACCGTACCTGTTTTAACCTGATCTTCTGTCTCATTCAGGACGTCTGGATCTGGAATGATCTTCATCTCTTGACCGAGCAATGATATCTTCTTCTATTCTGAGTTTAGTATTATACCTGTTATATACATCGTTCCATGTTGTAGCGGGGAATTCTCTTAGACTTTCCTTAAGTCGTCTCATGGCTTCAGAGCTTTTATCGTTTAGGTTGCTTGCAAATGCCATGGCTGCCCATTTATCATGCACCCTGGGTAATTGCATTATTTCTCGTTGAAACCTGTCTACAAACTCACGGAGTAGTTCCGTGTCTCCTTGTTTTATTTTGAATATGTCTTCCATTCTTTTCTCAACTTTTTGTGCAAGCTCAGCAAAAGAGTCAATAGAATTTTCAGGGAGAAGAGAATGCCAGGTTAGGGCTCCTTTGGTAAGTGTTTCCCCAAATTTTTTGACAAGGTCTGATTCAATCTCTTGTTTTGTTGAGTCGTTGTCTTTTACTTCAGTAGTGAAAGAAGTCATATGATCACGTGGGTCAGTTGTTCCATCATATTTGGGAACGTCGGGCATTTTAAACTTCTTGCGTATAGGAAAGGGAGCCGCACTTGGCTTCCAAGGTTGTTGAGAATACCTATCAACATCAATGCCTTTGATAATAGGCGGTACTCCAGGAATTTGTTCGATGTGATCGTTCTGCTCCTTCACTATTTCTGCATGGTTAGCAATAAATTTTTTAATTCAGAGTTATTAGATATATTTGGTCTCGCTTCAAGAGATTCATTAGGAGTATCTCCTCTTCCTGAGTTTGCCAACCCAGATTGAGGATTTTCCATGGTGATGGTATTATTGGGGGGTGGTGTCGGTGGTGCAGGTAACACTGTCGGTAATCCCCTCGCAAATTCTTGCAAAGCTTGGCTCACATACTCTGCAATCATTTGCTTTACTCGATCTTGTTCCACCGTTTGATCATTATTATCATTGTTGTTATTGGATCTTTCTGGGGATTGTTCCCTTGAACCACGTGGGGTTCTTGAAGGTGATGGAACTAGGGTTCCATTCCTTTGCTGGTTGTTGTCATTGGCATTCGACATAGTTCAGAGGATATCGCTTGAAAAGCAAACATAGATTATCAGATCTCCGGTAACGGAACCAATTTGTTTAACCAAAGAATTAGTTCCTTTGACTAAAGCTTATTTCTAGGATGAAAACGGGTTACTGATAATCAAATAAATAGAGAAAAATGAAGAATAGTGAATATTACAGAAATATAGAAAAGCAAAGTAGATTGTATTCGAAAATCAGATGCCTTTACAAGTTGTATTCCCCTTTCTTATATAGGAGATTCCTAGATATAACGTACAACTCTTGCTATGATTGACCATTAATGAATAATTATGACATTAATGGGGCATTACAAAGGATAACGGTAATTGGGGTACGGTTACATAACGTACGAGTAATCAATTGTGGGTTCTTGAATTTGCCCGTAGCTTTGTCCAGATTCATTTTGACCGTGTCTCTTCCCTGTCTTGATCAGGTTGAGTTTCCCGTGGCTGATGAGATCGAGGGTTTATTGAATCATTCCTCTTTGTTCCGTACCTCTTCAAAGAATCACATCCAGCTGTCGCATTCTCCTGTGTCCACATAACTGGCTGAGTTGTCAAGAGTAGGCTTACGTGTGAAACTCTTTTTTACCGATACACTCTCGTCACCTCGTGCATACGTATCCCCCCCCCACATAAATAGTAGCACATGTTTAATTATTTCACCTATAGAGACAGTTCCCTCTTACAAGGTTAGAAAGGAGACTTACCTTGCTCCGAAGATTCATAGCCGACTTCCAAGCCCTTCTGACGACTCAAAGTGATGCACAACGCGCCAAAACTATCCAAATAACGGGCAAACCAATGAATAATACTCTAAACATATAACCATTCAATTTATATAAATTCCAAACTCTGCTCGGAAAGTTGATAAAATTACCCACGTGCCCGGATTCCTAAATGTTTTTGAATTTAAAGTTTAACCATAACCTCACGAACACAAATATATGATTCTCTCTCAATTTCATGCCCAAATTCGTGGTGACAATCCAAAAATGCAAATTCTAGGTTTTTCTCCAAAAATCCCAAATTTCTACTAATTTCCCTGACCAAATCTATATACAACCTTGTATTTTGACTTGAAATGATTAGAAACAACTTACCTTGACATAGATGATGAAAATCCCCACTTGAAGCTCTCCAAAAATTGCCCAACCAAGAAAAAAATGAATAGAAATGGCCAAGACCTCAGTTATAAAAATGCACACTGCCTCCAGTCCTTCCGCACCTGCAGTCACGTCGCCCGCACCTGCGCGCCCGCAGATGCGCCCAAATATCCGCACCTGCGGCTTCCTCCTTCCCAGCCGGGCTCTGTACCTGCGCTTCCTTCTCCGCATCTGCGCTTTCACAGGTGTGTGATGCGAGANTACACTTTTTATGTGTTTAATGGAGTTTATTTCATGTGTAGGTGAACTGGAGATGGAAACCGAGCTAAATGGATGCAAATACGTCGAAAATACGCTTGAGAGGCGAAGAGGGAACACCCTGGCCTTATCCAGGCGTTTGCCTCCTAAATCCAGGATGGCCCTGGCGCTAGGGGGGCGTTTGCCTCCTAAAGTCGGGCTTGCCCTGGCCTTAAGGGGGCGTTTGGCCCCAAACGCCTGATTCCCTAGTTCCGGTCAATTCTGAGTTTTGACGAGTTTGAGTGTTTCCCGGGTGGAATAGAAGTATCCTACACGTTTAGGGTTTGTACTAAACATATAAATAGACTCCTAAAACACAACTAAAAGAGACTGGAAGGAAGACGAAGGATTTGAAGAGAGAAAACCATTGAAGTGACAAAAACATTGATTTTTACATCTTTTATTCATTACTTTGTAGTTCAAGTATGCAAGTTATTTTGAGTTTGATTCTTATGAACATGTCTAGCTAACTTCTTTAATCTAGGGTTTTGGTAGAACCCGTTAGGGATGAATGTTTTTTGATATTAATATATTTTGGTTGATTAATCTCTATTTGTTCAACTACGTTCTTGTTGTAGT